>BHFT01004872.1:0-45035 GCA_004320025.1 Laticauda laticaudata
AGTGAAAGAAAAGTTTTTGTGTTATCATTCATATTCTCTGAAAAATGGCCAAGAAATCATAAATTCTGCCAGAGTATGTAAACAAACTTATGAGCATAACTGTAAAAAAACCCCAAGACTCATTTGTTTTCCCTTTCTTCTCCAGAATAATAAATGCATATTAAATTATCTAAGGAACAAACTTTGTCATCTTCCCTCCAGTATTGATTAAATATAGCAAGCCAGACTTCTGGCTTTTTTACTATTTTTACTGGAATTTTTATTCCAAGAGGGCACAAGATGCCCATTCCATTCCATTTCAGAATACCTAGAGCAGGGGTGTCAAATTCATGTCATCATGGCAGGGTCACATGACATACTAGGATTTCCCCCCCCCCTCTGCTAAACTGGGCATGGGCATGATCAGCATGTGACACATCCGGCCCGAGGGCTGGCAGTTTGACAACCCTATCCTAGAGGAAGGAAGGCAAAGCTGCTACAGCTAGACTCTTTCCTCTCCATCCCACACCTGCTCCACGGGGCTATCAACATGATGTGTGACTTCTACTATGATCTATGACTTCTACTATGGTCATTAAAAATGTACTGTCAATATGATTGTTTATTTTGAGTCACAGGATTTGCATCCCGAAAAAAAAGATGGAGTAAATAAATATTTTTTCTTAAACAATTACATGAGCAATGAAGTATAGAGTCTGCAAATACAGGTAGCCCTTGACTTACGACCCAATAAAGCCAAACATTTCCGTTTCTAAGCAAGACAGTTGTTAAATGAGTTTCGCTCCCTTTTATGATCTTTTACCACAGTTAAGTGAATCACTGTACTGTTAAGTTAGTAATATAGCCGTTAAATTAATCTATCTTTCCCATTGACTTTGCTTGTCAGAAAGTCGCAAAAGGAGATCACATGACTCCAGGACACTTGAACCATCATAAATGTGAGTTGCTAAGCACCTGAATTTTGATCATGTAACCATGGGAATGCTGCAATGGCCATGTGAAAAATGGTCATAAATCATTTTTTCAGTGCCATTGTAATTTTGAACGGTCACTAAATGAATGATTGTAAGTCGAGGACTATCTGTAGACTGTATACATCATCTGAAGTGTACATTAGACTGTTTCATAGATTCAGCATGTTTACACTTAAAAGCCCATATTAACAGTTGTGTGTCAGTTGATACAAGCTAAAAAGGGCCAGAGCCATAACCAAAATAATTTAAATTGTATTATGAGTATGAAAACAGGTTAAATGGCAAATAGAGAAGGGCTGCAAAATAAGTTGTAAAAGAACCAATAATTTATTAACTAGTTGAAATTTAAAATAAGGCAGGTGAAAAATACTTACATATTACCAAACTCTTCTGAAACAGGTTCTACCCACAGGGTAGACAAGGAAAAAATATGGTGAGTTGAGAACTATAAGAGAAAAAAGAAAAAGGTCAATCTTCATATTATGATTATGTCCATAACGTAAGGTTCAGTTCATGGTCTTTGCTTGGCCCTAGCTTTCAAAAATTTCAACAATTCAAGGTATTGGTTGTTACTACCTATAAAATCCTTTGTGGTATGGGATCAGGATGTCTGAAGACCTGCTTCTCTCTACCAGCCCTCCTACATGCATAGGAGAGCATGCTCTGGGTCCCTTTGATTAAAAAATATCATCTTATTGGATCCAAAAAGTGACACCTTCCTCCCTAAGATTAGACCATCCCCTCACTACTGGCCTTTTGGAAAGCAGTCAAGACCTGGTTCATTGCTCAGGCAGTAACTGCTTTGAGGTTTTATTCTCAGCTGTCTTTTCCTGTTTTAAAATTATTTGGGGGATTGTTTCTGAAACATTTTTTAATTGTTGGATTAATTTTAAATTCTGTTTGTTGCCCAGAATTCCTCAGGTGAGAGAGACAGCCATATTAAACAAACAAACTCTGGTCTGACTGTGACATTCAACTTGCATTGCAACCTATGCGTTACCATATCTGTATAAAGAAAAACTCTGATCCATAATTCAGTGGTGTCCTCTATTCTTAACATGCCTGATTAGCAGCAATTGACAAAGACTGAAAAAAGAAGCAGTAGCAGCATTTGGTTTCTCGTTTGTGATAAATTATCACAATTTAGAAGATCGGAATAACTTGACTGGATGACAATAAAAAAGAATTCAAAGGGAAGAGTGGGGGAAGGAAAACAAAATCTATTTTTGAACTGCTTTTGGAAACCTATAAACTATTGAATTAGCCTATATTCATTTTATATTATTTCAGAAAATAGAAAAAACTTACATGTCAGGCAGAATAATTTTAGTGATAACACAGAAGACTGACTGCCCAATTACTTTCCTGTATATTCTTCTACAATATTTCTTATTGGGGATACAGATATATTTGCCAGGAGGAGCATGTTGTAGGTTTCCATCTGCTAAGAAGCTTCATCTCGCAGCTAAGAGAATCTTTCCTGCTATGTTCCCATGGAACAAGGTGAAATTGGCCCTGACCTTACTGACCTTCTGGAAGCCCTTAAAACCTGGTTGTGACATCAGGCCAGAGGATGTGAAAGGTTTGAAATCAATATTCTGTGTTTTTTGTTTTATTATAGTCTTAATTGTATTTTAATAGTTTTATTTTAATTTTGATTGTTGAGTTTTTATTATTATAACTATGTGCACTGCCCAGAGTCAGATAAGCAAGATGAATAGCTATAAGTATAGATGAAATAAGCATATAAATAAGCATGCTTTTAATCTTAAGGCTTCCTTGACCTAGGAAGAGATGACCACCCCATCCTTCAAGTACAGACCTGAGCATGGACTAAGGCATCATTGAAGAGGATAAACCAATTCACTGAAAATCTGCCAGCATGTTGCAACGACAATCCTCGATTGCTGCTTTCACAGATTAGTCGTCGCTCAGGTTTCCTCAAGGAATCCTATCATTGAAAAGAAATACAAGGCAATTTAACAACAGGTAAAGCAATTAATGCTAGGAATTTGCAATGCAGTGTTGGTGAAGTTTGAATTTATTTGCATTTAAACATTAATATAATGTAATGTGATGTGATATAATATAATGGAACAAAATAGAATAGAATGATAAATCATAATTAACAAGATACCATTTTCTAAAACTAGAAGAATTATTTTCAATGAAGTAGAAATAGAAAGTATTACAATTTGTGATAGTAAATAATATCAGTTTCTAAAACACACACACACACACACACACACACACACACACACATACTGTCATTTTCCCAGGAAATGTTTTCCAGAAACCCAGTGTATATTCAGCGTCTTTTCTTTTCCTACTGAGATGGACAGCCAGAGATTCATAAGAAGAGCTGGAATCTTGAAGGCTTTGATATTCTGGAGATGTCTACAGAGAAAGAGAAAGAATGGAGACTGACAAATGTTCCACAAGACCATCCAAATATTTTGATATAAATCACCGTATTTAATAGGTCAATGAAATTAGAATAGCTGGATAAGTAAATTTACCTTCCATAGTACTGGAGCAATAATTACATATTAGATAAACTAAAGCAGCGGTCGCCAACCGGTGGGTCGTGGCCCACTGATGGCCGTGAGAAAATTTTGGTGGGACGCAGCATGTTCAGGCAGGGAGGTGGGGCAATCCTGCAGTCTCCCGTGTTATGGCTTCTGCCTCCTGCCTCAGTGCATTGAGGAGGCCGAGCAGCAGCGGGAAGAGCACGGACCTCCTGAGCCATAGGAAACAGCTGCCCTCAGGTGAAGATGTTGCAAGGGGGAGGCTCGAACCCCTCTTCCTCCTCGCTAGAAGCGCTCACACGCTCAGCGAGAAGGAGGCGGCTTGTCGGAGGCCAGAGGGGCAGTGAGTGCTTTGCGTGTGAGCGCTTCTGGCGAGGAGGAAAAGAAGCTCCTGGGGGGGCGCAGTAGATCGTGCCTTCCCTTGCAGGCCAGGAAATACCAGGAAGAGGTCTGATGCTGCGATCTCCCATGCCCCAGCCCTCAAGAGCTTCTCTTCCTCCTCTCCAGAAGCGCTCACACGCTCAGCGGGAAGGAGGCAGCTTGTCAGGGGGCAGAGGGACGGTGAATGCTTTGTGCTTGGGTGCTTCTGTCGAGGAGGAAGAGAAGCTTCTGGGGGGGGTGTCGAGTCTTCCCCTTGCAACATCTTCCCTTGAGGGCATCGCTGGCAGCTGCTCAACCTCCTTGATGTACGGATACTTCCCCCTCACCCCTTCGCTAATGCCATGCAAATGCGAGTAGCATTTGTTCTCCAATCTCTAAGTCAGAGGAGGGATGTGGCTCACTGGCCTCCAAATTGGTTCCCAGCTGGCCTGGGACAGCATTCAAATGAGGGGAGTAGAGAGGCTTATAATTAAAACCATGATTATAAGCCTCCCCTTACTTCACTCCCCTTGTTTGAAGCCTCTGAAGCAGTGGTGAAATTCAACTAACTTGCACCAGGTGGTATGGACAGTTCAGTTTGCTGAACTGAAAAATCACCCTGGTTGGTTCTGCCCACACCCACCCAGTCACACCCATGTTGGCAACAAGGGTGGTACCAGCAGCAGGAGAGGGAGAGAGAGAGAGAGAGAGAGTGAACAAAGCAAAAATCCCTGCAAAGTTGACACCCGACATGCCAAAGGTCGCAATCCAGGAGAGAAAAGCCTCTTGTCGCCCTTTTCCCTGACAGCCCTTCTCTAACCTGATGATCTTCCCTCCAAGAGTTTTTCCCTTCCGCAACTTTGCGGTACAATTCGGCCATTTCTGCAAGTGCCGGTGGAATCAATGAAGCTTGTCCCATGGGGCCAGTTCCTTAGGAATTTCCCCCTGTCCTTTTCACTCCCCAAATGGCTGAGGAGGCACTCAAAACAACCTGGAGCTTTTCCTGCCTTATTTTGCTCTTTCGCAGCAAAGTCAAGACGTCCAACCATGTCAGATTCCCACCACCTTTCCACCCACCCCCCACTCCCGGGGACTGAGAGAGAAAGAGAAGAAAGAGAGAGAAATGAGAGAGAGAGAACAACAAGGGCAAAGAAGTGATGTTGGCTTGGCCATGCCCACCCACCTATATGACCACCAGACCATTTTTATATTAAAAATTATATATTAAAATTAATTTTTAACATTAAATTTATATTTAATATAAAAATTAAAAATTTCATCTTAAATATATTATCTTTTTTATATACATTTGCGGTCCTCGGGATTTAAAATGATGAGTTTGGTGGTCCCTGAGGTCTAAAAGGTTGACGACCCCTGTACTAAAGCCAGAATGTTAGCAGTATTTATATTTTAAAAATTTATACACTACACAATTTTTGCCCAGCAGGTGGCAGCATCAAGCAGTCTTGTCTGGAAACAGAAGAAAACAGCAGAGCAACCAATTAGCACTTGGAAGGGAGATTTCCAGGAATCCTAGGGATGTAAACAAGTCTACAATTTTTGTGTGTGTGTGGGGGGAAGGGTAGGCAGTGAAAAGTCATTTTTTTTAACTGCTGCCAAGAAAACTACATAATATGTCTGTAAATCACTAGGGGTTGACCTCAGCTTTACAGAAAATTTATAATTACCATTTATAATATTCTGGAAACAGCCTTGGGGTTCATAAAATCTGCTGGTGTCAGCATGATTCATGATTCAAGTAATTTTTAAACTGCCACCTAAGAAGATCAACTCTATTTTCTAAAGTGGCTTAGGGGTAACCTAAACATTGCAACCCTAGTTTCAAGTTCCAGGTAGCAAATCCATATGCAACCTGTCGAAAGCCAATGAAGCCTGCAGTTCTGCTAAAATTCCAAAAGTTTTCTCTCCTCCAGGAAATCCACCACAAAGAGAAACATTTCTTTTGGGAATCAAATGCACTGAGGAAGGCAGATCTCTCAGGGATTCTATTACAACTATTAGTATTAGGTATTAGGATGCTGAATTGTTCAGTCAAAGGACAATTTGATCAAAAAGATATGTTGGGGGTTAGGAACCAGTAGGGGAAAGGAAATGTGTCTTATAGCACCAGTGCATATTCCATTACTCTGATCAGTCTTTGCAATATCTTCCTTTCATCTTCCCTATGCCTTGTTTTCCTATCCCTTCCTTTGATGAGAAACTCAAACATGAATTCAACACGTGAAGAAACTTATCCACTTTTTCGAGGAAATAGCAAATGCTGTTTGGATCCCTTTCCCAAATAATAGGTAAATTCATTCAGAATTTATCCACACAAGAATTTGCCTACTTTATCATAAGTCCACTAACTGTGGTCTGCTAAACTGAACTTTTACTGGATTTGATCCTAACCCTAAGTTTAATGCATATTTAATACTTCAATTACCAGAAATTCCCAGTCAGAATGCCAGCTAAGGAATTTTGGAAGTTGAAGTCCATGCATCTGAAAGTTGTCGTGGTTGCTCTGCTCTTAAACACTGCTCTTATATTTTTGCTAAGAGTCCTTATTTTGCTGAAGGAAAAACTTTGATATATATATGACAACAGCTGCCATGTAGCTTCCAATATTATTAATAGCTTCCATCCTGTAATAAGCATGCAAATCAATTGTTGGAATGTAAAATCGTTCAAAATTGTTGGAATACAGAATCCACTCTGTAAAGGGGATTATTTCGTGGAATGCTGGACAATATTCCATGTTTTCATACTGAACTTTTACACAACATAAAAAAATTCCCAGAATGTTTCAATAATAAGCCTTTTTTGAGTGTATAGGCAATTCCACAGCTAGGAACAGATTTAATGAAGATTAACTGTCCTATTTATCATGGCTAAACTAAAGAACGCAGAACCATGCAAACAAGTACCTAATCGCAACAATATGTTTTAAGTATTCTAACATCAGAAAACTTTTCTTACTGTCTGATAGAATACTATAAAAGCTAAAGCACAGCTTTAAAAAAGAATGCAGTTTTACTATTTGTTTATTTGAATATTTGATACTATGCACATTCACCAACACACAGTAAAAGATAAACAATTTAATTATAAAGGATGTATTTAAATGCATGCTTTAGCTATCGTGAGGCAGATTATAGAATTAAAAACAAATAGTAAATTATAACCTATTTTTAAAAAAACTTTTACACTGAACAACTTACCACTTCAAAACAGGTAGCAAGCTTTAGTAAAACTCTAGCATAATTATGAAGTCGTCTGATTGGCAAGAAAAACACACCATTTAGCATCTCCATTAATGGATAAATCTCGTTTGTCTCTGACAGATCTTGAAGTAATGCTTGGTTTTTGCCTAAGAAATCCCTACAGGTAAAGGTAAATATGTATTATGTCTCAACAGTACTCAGTATTTAAAGAAAAGAAATGAAATTGATTATATAGGGAAATTATTTTTTTTTTAAAATGTTTAGAAATACCATTGCAAACATGATAAAAAAAATAAGATACATACAAGTTTAATGTCCATGTAACATTTCACTGAAATAATTTTTAAAAGATAAAGCTTGCATTTATCAATAAAGAAATGATTTCCATACACTTCAGACCAAATTTAGTTAGCTCAATTTTATTATAAATGAAATGCAGAGCTTAACTGCTTTTTAATTTCAAATTACATTGTCAATTAATATAAAGATGCATATATTCTACTATTTTAAGAGATATTTTTTCAAGAGAGGAATCCATATGATCAAGCCTTCCCATTCCCCATAAATGGAAAAAAGCTATTAAATTTTGAGTGACATTTTTAAAATGAATTAATTCAAAGGAATGAGATATGTGTTGATATAGTATTCAACAAAAATATAGGAAAGACATCACAAGAATGACCGGCTCTCTATTTTTACAGAATATTATAGAATCTTGAAAGCCTGACAGATTTTTCCCTCTCTCCTTCCCTTTTATACTCAAGAAAATCAAGGTGAGGCAATCCTGAGTTTCTGCCTTGACATTTCCTGATTTTCTGAATTAGGATAATGTTCACCTAATTGCAGCCACTAAGCTTCCTGAAGTATATATTGATTTTATCTATACTGATATGTGAAGGTTAAATATGTACTTATTAGTTTTCTTAACTTTTTAAAATGGTATTTTATTTCTAAGTTGTTTTGGAATATTTTAAGCAGAAAGGTAAAAGACGTATATTTTATTTAACCAGTTTCCTATTAACACAAAATACACATAAGTATGGCACCATCTGAGTAATCAAAAAAATACCCTACAGGATACAAGCTTGACCTTTACTATGCTTTTAATCATTCATTAGTGCAACAATAAATCAAACGACTCTGCACAAGAAAATGTACACTTACACTGCTGGCTTGGAGAGTACTGAAAATCCTCCCATTACTAAAAAGTTTGTCAAGGAAGCACAGTACCTAAAATAGGACATCGGAAGAAAAGTGAATATTCTTGTGGATTTAAAATATCATCATGAATCTGTCTAATAGAAAATGTAAGAAGTGAAACTCTTTCTGCCTAATACCCAACCGCCCAACTTCTAGCATTTCAATATGTTTATATCACTAGACTCTGGTAGTAGTTTCCTCTCATTTTACTTTAACAAGGAACTCCATGTCCAAATTTTGATACCACTACATGTCATTCTTCCCTCCCCCCCCCAGGCATGTTTGAAAACTCTTTCTGCATGTCAGTTTTTCTTTAGAATTCATTCAGATGCAGTTTTACCCAGTGTAATAAAGATACACAAATTAAAACTAAAATTTAAAAAAAAATCCTTACTCAGTATAACTTTCCAAAAACAGATTTGAATGCTTCAGGATCACCAGATTCTTTGCTTCTTTCAATCCTTGAAGAAAGCTGGTCAAAGAGGCTCCATGTTGACCAATCAGGTAACACAGTTTGCTGAATGTGCTTGCCATTTCCTGCAGCAATTGGATGGTAGATGCCGCACCTAAATTATCTGTAACCAACAAGTGCATGTAGTTGATATAGTTGAAATGCATGGTGGAAACTTTTGCCAATTCAATATATCAGAAAGAAGAATTAATCTAAGCTCTCAAAACTATACATTTAAAACTGTTTTCAAAGATTCTCATGAACTAGTCAATGTAAATCCTCTTTATTTAATTACAGTTATGAGCTCTTAATCATCAAGGGCTTCTTACAACACCACGGGAATTTAGCTCCTCATACATATAAGTCAGGACCCAAATAATTTGTTGGGTATTAGGATAGGAGGCAAAATTTGGAAGGAGTATTTTGCAAGATTGGCCATAAATGGGGACGCAAGAATCTGAGTATTGAAGCCTAGCTATGGAGTGAGGTGAAAAATAAGAATGTCAGCTGGACAACAAAGCTCATCTGAAAGAACTGAACATTTTAAATAATTCATACAGTAGGACATTTACTGCAATGGGAAATTCAAGCTGTTTTCTTTTTCTATGGAGATGAATGTAGGGGTAACTTTGATGAAGGTAGGCAGGAGCTGTTAAGGGAAGAGAAATAACAATTTTGACATATGAAGACTAAAAAAACCCTAACCCAATACATTTTCCTATGGAAAAGGAAGTATTGGTTCAGTTGTTTCATGCCAAAATGAGCACCTGTCCATGCTACAAAAACACTTTTTAAAGTAATCTAAAAAGTCAGCTCAGCCACAAGGACATTTAGAAAGCCTAATCCACTATAATAAGCTGAGAAAAGATTATGAAAGGTAAACAGGGCTCTGGGAAAGAAAACAAGAAGGAATTCCCCAGAAGGAAATTATGTTAATAGACACTACACCTTTGGTTATTTCAAAACCTCATTCTCTTTGCAGTCCTGCCTCATTGTCATAGACATCCTAATAGTCTTACTGAATTCACTAGGTACATAATGTGCTATAATCAATAACATTTCTGGCTGCTACATCCAATCCAATCATATTTTAATTTGTCTCAACTGTAACCCCACTCCTCTTATCGGGTCACTGAGAACTGGATGCTAAATAAATTTAATACATATTATTTGTCTTTTGTACTGTGAATAAACCAATGTATACATTCAGTGTAATGTGTTTTAATCTCTTGTACCAACAAAGGAAATATCAACATAAAATACTGCTACAAATTGGCAAAAGAACCAAGATACTCCATACATAAAGAAACTAGATTTGGGCTTTTGCAGCAAAGACCAAGTACCTCACATTGAGGAACTTGTCTAACTGACAAGATTGTTACCCTTTTCTTGTGGGTTTGTGCAGATATTTTGGATACTATTCCAGAAGACCCCAGTAACAAGAATTATTATCCAAGGACATTCCTCCCATGTGAGTGTATGCAGAAGATGTACAGAATACCCTGCAGCTTGACTGTGAATCTGGGTGGTTGAGAGATACCTCTGGAGATACCATCAAACGGTCCTTGAGAAGATGAGGTCAAGAATGCCCCTTGCATATTTATGTGTATTTATGTGTATCAGTGGTGGATATGCCACTCTTTAGTCCCACAGATGCAAGATGAGACTCTGAGGGAATGCACCCTTGACCATCAGCATAAGACATGTATACTTTCCATAGTTTATATTAATTTGGAAAATAGAAACATTGGTCAGGTTGTGTGATAGAAAATGAGGGAGATACTGTGAGGAATTATGGGACTTTAGCATTCAAAAATGTTGTACATGGGACTCTATCATGAACCCTTCAAATTTTCCAGCAGCTGGGAAAGAGAAAAATGTGAGAAGAAAAATCAAAAAAATCCCTGTCTCTCTTCTGCTTGGTGTAAGAGGAAACTCAGGCAAGCTTTCAAGTTTCAGTTATTTATACCCTGAAACAATAATGTAGCATTCCTGTATTCTTTGCACTGTTTATTTCTTGCTCAGAGGCACACAGTCTTTCATGTAGCACAATATACGACTGAGGTGTGTGGTCTAAATACAGAGCAAAACAGAAGACAGAAACACAATGGCACTCCTGCCCAATTAAAGAAACAAAAACAAAAAAAATACATCTAGTGATTTTTAGAAGCCAGAAACTGAAGCCAGTGGAATAAAAACACCTCTTACCAAATCCCAAGAGTGGTCGGAGAACCTGAGATTTTATAGAACTCAGTTGAGAATAGAATTGTCTCTCTGTCGAAGCCAACTCATGAAGACTTGCAATGTATCCCATAATGTTCTTGTCCACCACAGCCAAACACTTATTTCCACCTGTTGTCATATGGCTAATATACCCTAGCTGGAAGGAAATACATTATTTTGATAAAATCTCTCAAGAAAAGTCTCAAGGTTAGCCCTTTGGTAGATATTTTACTCTTTTATTTTACCATTTAACCTAGTGAAACCAATCTTCAAAGTGCACACATCACATTAACATGACACTATATATAGCCTTGTTTCTAGATCATGGTATGTGTATCATACGCAATATTAATATTGAGGCATTTACTTGATCAGATTCAGCAATAATAGTCTTAGATCCAATAAACTGTATCTGCATTCTTTTTCTTTGATCATATTCTTAAATACCCAGGTTTGGCATAGATAGTCTGGCTTGTGAAATCAGATTCCAGTGATGTTCATAAATATGAGTATGAATATTGGCAGGGATAGCCAACATCCTAGATGACAGGCTCAAGATCCTGGTGGATCCTGACAGACTTGAACACTGGGCCTTAATTAACAAAATGAAATTCAATGTAGAGAAAAGTAAAGACTTACACTTAGGCAAAAAAACAAAAAGTATACATACAGACTTGGTGAAACCAGGCTTAACGCCAGTAACTGTGAAAGGGATCTTGGAATCTTAGTGGACAACCAATTAATTATGAACCAAGAGTGTGCAGCGACAGCCAAAAAAGCCAATGCAATCCTAAATTGCATTAACAGAGGGATTAAATCAAGATCACATGAGGTACTAATAAGACTTACTAAAGCCTTAGTAAGACCATACCTAGAATACTACATTCCGTTTTGGTCACCACATTATAAAAAAGATGTTGAGACTCTAGAAAGAGTACAGAGAAGAGCAACAAAGATGATTAGGGGACTGGTTGCAGGAACTAGGCATGGCTAGTCTAGAGAAGAGAAGGACCACGGGAGACCTGATAGTAGTGTTCCAATATTTGAGGGGCTCTTTTTTCCAAAACACCTGAAAGCCAGACAATAATGGATGGAAACTGATTAAGGAGATATTCAACCTGGTAATAAGGAGAAATTTTCTGACAGCAAAAACAATCAATCAATGGAACATCTTGCATTCAGAAGTTGTGGGAGCTTCGTCACTGGAAGCTTTCAAGAAGCGACTGGACTGCCATCTGTCAGAAATGGTGTAGGGTGTTCTGCTTGGGTGGGGGTGGGGGTGTTGAATTAGATGGTAATGGGGGCTGGTTATACACCTATTTTTTAGCACTGCCACAACTCTGAACAGTCACTAAATGAATGGACATAATCGAAGGACTATGTAGTAATGACTTGAAACTACAAATTTAATTTACTGGCTTGTTCTTTATGTAGTATACCAGTAAATGGAAACAGAATGCCTTACAAAACATGAATGTATATTGGATTTTTGTTGGAATAGATTTCATTTTTTAAAATTAGGATGAGAAAATGAAGGGCCGCAGAAAACAGTTCATAGTAACAGTGACTTCACTGTTTGCATTATATACTACTGACAGTATTTCTCATCACTATAGCATCTCAGTTGAAAACAATAATAGAAAATGTGATGTTTCTTCTAGCTAACAAAACCTGAACATGAAGTATGAGGGTGCAGCTGTGGCACAGAGGATTATTTTGTAATTACAGTAGAAGTCTGATTTTTGCTGGGGGCTGGGTTCCACTGGAAATAATTTTCCATGGTCAATTGAATGAGAGATTACACATCATATTCCTGAGACTACACATCACATACATGTTCTAAAGCCTTTTAGGAAATCAACCAGAAGGTAATACATACCTTACTACAGTTCAGAAGCAATGTTGGACTCTTTAGGCAATTGTTTTCAGATGAAACATCATCCTCTTCTTTTTCTTCTCGGCCACTATAATATAATGAAGGCTGAAAATCTTCTCCATCTGCTAGGAATAGGGAATAATCTGGACCTGCTGCAATGTTCCAAATTCTGTTGTCATCACATATCTAGCAGGATATAAAAACAAAACTTAGGAACTTAAGAACAGCTTTGCTAAATCAGGGCAAGATCACTTTTAATCTACAAGGTTCAGACAGAGGTCTCTTGCATTAAACTATTTAACTGCTAGTTTCATCCCTACAACTGGCACGTGGAAAAATGCCACTCTTAACCTAATATCCATTTTTTTCTTTAAGCCCATTCAAATTAATTGCCATTGCCACATACTGAGGTAGTGAACACAAAGTAGAATTATGCTTAGAATGAACAAGTGCCTTCTTTCATCTATTTCTCCTTCCAATCTGTTTCACTGGATGATTCCCATTTTAAATTTTGCATACTTCAATCATAGCCCTTCAATCATTTTTTAAGCCAGAGTTGCAATCATTTTGTCTTTTTCTCCTACAACGTGTTTGTGCTCCTGATCACTCTGGTTCTGTATGATCACTCTGGATCATACGGACTATAAGAAAAATATTACAAGGTAAATCGAACATCGCCATTCCTCAGCTGCAGATGGGAAGTATAGCTTTGGACTGTTTTCACCTTGTGCCATGTTAAGAGAAAACTAAAGGCCCTGTCACACTGCCCAACGGATGCAAAACGGACACAACGGACGAGCAAAATGTTCCATATCCGCTTCTTCAGAAGGGGCAAAAAATTTGCATAACCGGAGCGGATAACACGGACAGGGGGAGACGCAGGGCGGATGGAAAGCGGATTGGAAGGAAGCCCAGCGGATGGAAGCGGAATGGGAGCAGATGGACATCCGCTAGGCTTCCGTGGGGACCTCAGCAAAGTGGATGTGAAGGAACAGAGCGGATGCAGAGCGGATGCACAGCGGATGAAGCGGATGCAGAGCGGGAAGCCTAGCGGATGCCGAGCATTATTGCTCATGCGGGGAGGATGCATTGCATCAGCCCCCGCGATATAACGGAAGCAGCTCAGAAGCAGGTCACCATTCAGAGGAAAGACCTGCTTCCAGACACATCGACTGCCTTGCCTGTCCTGCCTGCATGTCTGCCTGCAAGCCTTGCTGCCAGCCAGTCTGCCTGCCAGCCTTGGTTGCCTGCATGCCTGCCTGCCAGTCTTGGTTCATGCCTGCCTGCCAGCCTTGTGCCTGCTGCCTGCCAGCCTTCCTGCCAGCCTTGGTGGCCTGCCTCCCTGACAGCCTTCCTGCAGCCTTGGTTCCTGCCACCTCCCTGCGAGCCAGCAACTCCACAACCATGCTGAAGCACAGCAAGCCTCAGCCATCTGCTGCCAGAGGCAGCCTTTGCAAAGAAGGGCAGGGCTACCATCCCGCCCCTGGCCCTCACTCTGGTTCTGTGGGGCTTCTGCAGCAGGGCTCGCTCTTCTGGGGCTGGCTGGCCTGCTTCTGCTTCTGGAGGAGCTGATGAAAGCCCTCCAGCACCAGCCACCTCCACAGCACCTGCACCCTTCACCCCTGAGACTGAGCGACCAAGAGGAGTGCAGAGACTCATTTTGTTTTATAGCTTCTTGTTAGTAAAGTCTATTTTTGATTCATACACTTGCTCGTTTCTTTTTTTTAATTAAAGTCTTGGTGGAAACTTTTAGAAATGGGTTTAAGCCTTTGCATGCTTGTGGGATGGGTTAAGATAGCAGTGGGATGGGCAGGGATATCATTTGGGATGGTAATAGCTGTGGGGATAGATAAACCTCCAGTGCAAGCATATGTGGGACTGTATGTCCCCACCCTCCCAGGTGCCACACTATGGCCTTTATTATCAATAACAATGTAAGCATTGATCCACACATTTAACACAAACACAACTCTTTATTAAATGCCCTGTTCTGTTGTAGGCCCACCCAACATACATGGCCCAATCTCATCCGTGTGATGAGACAGGCTGAAGGAAACATCCATTAAGCATCTATCATCCTGTCTTTGCCACTCCACTGCTCCAGCTGGGATTTGCACCAGTGTTTCAGGAGGTTGCGCTGCTTCTTCCCTTCACGTGAGGCTCTGTTGGGGCCTTGCACATCCTCAGTGTCTATCAGGTTTCAACCTTGCCTCCATTCCCCAGGTCCATGTCCCATTTGCCTTGTTGGAGGTCCACGAGCCTGTTCTGCAAGACCGGGTAGCGGGTGCGCATGAGTTTGTGCAGGATGCAGCAACGTTCCATGAACCTCCTCACGGTCTCTGGGCGATGCTGCATGGTGGTGAGAAGTACCTGGAACCTGTTGGCCAGGATGCCAAAGGCATTCTCCACACCCCCTTGCCCTGGGCAGCCTGTAGTTGAAGATCCAATCTTCACGGGTGAGGAGTCTGGAAGTGTAAGGGCTTCATGAGGTAGGTTGTGAGGGAGAAGGCGTCATCCCCCACGATGAGTAGGGCAATCTTGTTGTGTCGTTGGCAGGGGTTCTGGATCTGGGAAGCCCACGCTGAGGTTTGCGTTCCAGCTCCTCCTTGAGGTACTGGCTTGTATACCTGGGCATCTGAAGAATGAGCCGTTGCCTGAAGCATCGATGTACATGACTTGTAGTCAGCATCGACCAATGGCGAAAAGGATGATGGCTGAAGAGCCCTTGGTAGTTGAAATAAGTGGACCCCCCTTGGCTGGAGCTTTGCAGGCCACGTGCTTGCCATCGATGGCTCCAACGGTGTGTGGGAAGTTCCACCTCAGATACCACTGCTCTGCAACTTTCTTCCAGCCTTCTTCAGTGGAGGGGCACTGGGAGGATCTCCTCCTTGTATTCTTCGATGATGGCCTGCACCACTTCTCTGACCACAATGCTGATGTTTTGTTGTGTGGCACCCTCCAGCCGTACTGCATGCTCCTGTAGGTGGTCCCTGAGGCCAGGTGGCGCAGAGTGAGTGCCACCTTGAGCCCAGGGTCCAGGGTGGGCCAGAAGTTGGTGTTTGCCTTGGTCAACCTGGGTGTCAGCCGCTGCTCAAGTTCGTCAAACATGGCTGGAGGCATCCTCATGAAGTTCTGGGATGCCCGAGTGTCTTCGCTCCTGAGCTCCACCATCAGCTTGCTGTACAGTCCGTCCTCTGCTCTTCTGGCGAACCATCTTCGTACCCAGATGCTTCTTGGCTGCCCCTTTTTCTTCCGTAGTAGAGTTCACAGAGCCTGTAGATGGCTTCGCACTGTTGCAGAAGGATGGTGGCTGCCAAAAGAGTCCTGTTACGATCCATGGTGGACATGACTGGATGCTGTGGAAGAGGAAGAGCAGATGAAGGCTGCAGAGGTCCGCACCGCGGGGCTGCTGTTTGAAAGTGAGATCCAGATGTGTTGCTCCCCCTTTTTATAGGCAGTATAGGTGTCCCTTTGCATCCTCTAGGCATCCTCTAGGCATCCTGTAGACATCCTTAATATCCGAGATAGGTCCCCTCTGCGAACGTTTTTTCCGTTTTAAATGCTTTGTTTCCGTGCTGCATCCCGCTAGGCATCCGTTCCGCGTCTGTTCCACTTCTCTCCTGCGTCCGAGCAGATGCGAGTTGCACGGATGCGGAACGGATGCCTAGCGGATATAGCGGATGCGTAATGGATGCGTAAGCGGATGCCTAGTGGATGCATAGCGGATGCAGAACGGACGAATGTGGATACAATTTTCCGCGCAAAAGTTTTGAGCAGCTCAAAACTTTCTGAGTGGCATGAAACGTCAATAAACGGTTGCTGGACGGATAGAGAGGAAGCAAAAACGGAGGCAGTGACTACATCGCGTTAACCAACGGATGGCAAGCTTTTTTGTCCGTTTTACATCCTCTTTGCATCCGTTGGTGCAGTGTGACAGGGGCTTAAGATACCAGGAAGATTCTATCTCTCTCTTTTTATAATAAATTTTATTCAGTTTTTCCAACAGTTTAAAAACATATAAAAAACAATTACTACAATATTGAAGACATCATTAACATTTCCTAATCATATTCCTATACTTAATTTCTATTACATTATGGTTATTACATATTAATTTTCTTATTAATTCTCTATTCTTTACTTCTTACTTATACTACTTGTTGCATAATACATTTTCTGTTAATTCTACATTCAGTACATATAGCTTCATATTCTTTATTAGTTACAGTATTAATCAAACCATTTATACCAGGTGTCTCAGACTAAATAGTACATCGATTTCTCTCTATCCTTTAACTCTAGAGACAGCCTATCCATTTCTGTGCAGTCTAGGATTTTTCTTATCGCTGCTCCCTCTTGTGGTATGTCTCCCTGTTTCCAATGTTGTGCAATCTTAGCAGCAGTTGTTATATGTAAAATAATATACCTGTCTGTCTTGCTATATTTTACCTTAATTATACCTAATAGGAACAGTTCTGATTGAAATTCAGTTTGTTGCTTTGTTATTTCCTCTAACCATTTTCGGATCTTACTCCAATATTTTTTGCTTCTGAGCAGGTCCACCACATATGAAAGTATGTACCCTGTTTGCTCTTACATTTCCAACATTCTGGGTTTTGGGTTGCAAACATCTGTGCCCATCTGGTGAGGGGTAAATGCCACCTATAAAACATTTTATACATATTTTCTTTATATGTTGCAGATAATGTTAATCTATGATTCTTCCTCCACATTTTTTCCCAATATTCCAATTCTATATTGTGTCCCACATTTTTCGTCCAGGCTATCATTGTTTCTTTGACTACCTCTTCTTCCATTTTGCAGCTCAAGAGAAAATTATATAATTTAGATATCATCTTTTTCTCTGTTCCTTGAATAATTTTATCTAATTGTTGTTGGTCTATGTAAAATCCGTGTTCTTCCTGTCTTTTTTGTACCTTGCCTGTATCTGCATACAGGGCCACTAGTCAATGTCTATATTTTGCTGTTTTAATTCCTGTAACATTTTTAATTTTCCGTGTTTATCAAGCAAATCTTTATATTTTCTCATTTTAGCCTGATCCATTACATTCTGGTATATTAATGCCTCCATCATTGACAGCTAACTTGATATTTTGGTATAGTGGTCTTTCTTGATTTTATCCCATACTTGAATAAGTGCATGCCTTTGAAAATAGGTGTGTTGTTTATATTTCTCTTCCTGCAGAAAATTATGCCATCCTCTTTGCAGGTAGTGTCCTTCTATTAGTAGTATCCATTTATTCTCTAGGTTGATCCAATCTCTTATTCATACCATAGCTGCTGCTTGATTGTAAAGAAGTGGACAAGAGATTCGAAGAGAAATAAATGAGGTGTACAGAATACACACCAATTATGTGAGATGCTATAAGTTGCCATGAGAGGTCCACATAAGATTCTCGAAGAAAACAATAAGGAATGAAATATACAAAATAACAAGAGATGAGTCATTGGTCTTTAAGGGGAAAGAATTTGTAATACTGAAGCAAATCCCAAGGAGAATAAGAGAACAAAGAAAGAACAATCGTTTCTTGATGTCACAACTGAATAAACATAACGTCCTCTTTAGATGGCTCATCCCAGAAGGGATATTGATATTGTGGCAGGATAAGAAATTTAAAATAGACAGTATAGGGAAAGCATGAGAAGTCTTAGACCTTTATATAACAACAGAGGAAGATCAAGGGAGCAAGGAAGAAATTGAGACTAGAAGTCAAGAAGAACAACAGTCTGGAGAGAGAGAAATAGAACAAGAAGAAAGAGAACAAGAGGAAATTGAACAGCACAAAAGAGAAGGCATAAAACAAGACATCAGTGAGAAGTAAGGGAAACAGATGCCAATAGCTAACATAACAAAAATAGTATGGAAGAAGAAATTAAACTAATTTCCATAAATGCCAATAGATTAAATTCACCAGCAAAAAGGAGAAAAATACTAACTAAACTACAGAAACAAAATACAGATACCACTTGCCTTCAGGAAACACATTTACAAAAACATTATTGTTTTTGGAAACATTATTGTTTTGCAAAATTTTGGAATCAGCAAAATTGGGAAATTTATATTTATCTTTGGCCCAACAAAAAGAGAGGGATAGCGGTATACGTTAGAAAACAGTTACAGTCCAAACAAGTGTTTGCAGATGATGGCAGAATTGTAATGCTTAAAATAATAATACATTATAAAAAAGTGCTACTTACAGTTATAGACGAACTAAATGAAAAACAGAAGGGATTTTATTGTAAACTATATTGGAAATTGATAAGAGATGGCGTATAGAAATATATGTCTGATAGGTGATTTTAGCGTAGTAGTGAACCCCCCCAAAATTATGTGAGAAATAGTGTAGACAAGAAAAAAAGGAAAACATTACCGAAGGTATTTATGAAATGGCAGATGAATTAGGATTGAGATCTCTGGAGGAAAATGAACCCAGATAAAAAGCAATTTACATTTTACCTGGCACCACAAAAGTCATGGTCAAGAATAGATATGATCTGGATGAATGTGGAATTAGAATAAAACATACAGGAAGCAGAAATTGGCAAATCATAACCCTATTAAAATAAGTTGGATAGGACAAAAAAGTAAAAAGAGATGGATGGTAAACCAAGGAATCCTGAAAGAAAAAGAATATGCCTAAATGATGAAAAAGGAATGACGTCAGTTCAGAATCTATGGGACACTACAAATGCATATGTAAGAGGCTTAACAATATCATATACAGCACAAAGAAACAAAGAAAAAAAAGGAAAACAAACTAGGTTGCAAAATACACTTACAAATCTGGAAATAGCATTAAAAAAAGAACCACAAAATAAGACAATAAATTAAGAAAGAGCTATGGTCAGACATAAATTGAACATGTTGATACAGGAAGAATGGGCACAAAATATGAAAAGGGTGAAACAAAATTATTTTGAGCACGCAAACAAGCCGGGAAGATGGTTATCATACAAGTAATAGAAAGAGAGATCAATACAGCAATTGAAAGATGTTAATGGCATATTACAACACCAGATGGAAAAGAAAAAAAATATTATTAAAACTTTTTTTGAGGAGTTATATAGGTGGGAAGATATAATAGAAGAAAACATCCAACAATATTTTAAATGGAAAGGATTAGCTACAATTTCAGAAGAAAACAAAGAAATGATGAACAAGGAAATGACACTAAAGGAACTACAGGAGGCAATCCAGAAACACAAAAATAACAAGATGCCAGGACCAGACGGGCTACAGGGGGAGTTATATAAAACATTACAAGAAATATTATAAACACAAATGTTAGAAGTATACAATGAAGCAAAACTACCAAAATCATGGGAGGAAACTTACATTACATTAATCCCAAAAGAAGATACAGACGATCAGCGATTTCAAAATTATAGGCCCATATCATTGCTGAATGATTACAAAATACTTATGACCATAATTGCAGAAAGACTCAAGAGAATATTGAACAAAATTATACATACTGATCAAAATGGATTTCTACCAAACAGACAAATTAAAAACAATACCAGAACAGTAAAAGATGTCCTAGAATATTATGAGACTCACTCTGGAAAACAAGCAGCAATGGTGTTCTTGGATGCACAAAAAGCGTTTCATAACGTAAATTGGCAGTTTTTTATAAATCAACTAAAAGTCATGGATTTCGGGGACAATTTTATTAGGATGATATCAGCAATCTACTAAACTCAGACAGCTAGTGTGCTACTTAATGGGGATCGAACAGAAATATTCAATATAAACAAAGGAGTGAGACAAAGATGTCCACTGTCACCCCTACTCTTTATCCTCTCTTTAGAAATGTTATTAACAAACATTAGAAGAAATAAAGAAATTAAAGGGGTTACACTTAGAAAAGATGAGTAAAATACAAGCATTTGCCAATGATGTAGTATTTTTCTAGAGGAACCAGATGTAACTGGGACTGCTTTAATAAGAGAAATTGAAGAATTTGGTGAAGTAGCGGGGGAACAGGGACTTCCGGTTTGAGCTTTTTCGGCAACAAACCGAAACCTCGTTTCTGCAAGGCTTTGATCTGTACTTGCTGCTGGAGCACTCAGAGCCAGCTGGTTTCGGGGCTAAGCCTCCTCATAGAGGTGGTGAAGAGGGGGGAGACTGCCTGCACGGTTGAGGAGAGCTACATCTCTCCTCCCCAGCTGGCCATTACTCCTTTTCCTGAAGGCAGTTATAGCGGTGGTCAGAAATGGCCACCACAAAGAAGAACTCGACCAGAAAAGAATGCGCAGGAGGAAGATAAGAAGATAAAATTTGTCAAACAGCAAAAGCAACAAATAAGGTACCCTGGAAATGAAAATATTAAAAAAACCCAATAACATTGTTTTTTTTTAAAGATTTTTAAGCTGCGAAGGAGAGAGAAAAGGGAAAAGATTTTTTTTTTCTCCTTTTCCTATACTGACAGCTAAGAGACTTAAGCAAGAAATTGGAAAAAAATCCACTTTGACATTAAATAAGCATTTAATGATGAAAAGAAAAAATCAAAGGGGATAACAAATGATTTCTGGGATAATTTCAAAAGCTTTTGGAAAAACAGGAAATGGAGAGAAAAAGAATAAAAGCGCAGGATCTGGGCAAGGGAGGAACTGCCTGGAATTAACAAGGAACGTCAGGGCAAAAATTCAACAAAGACTTCCAAAAGTACATTTTAATTGAAATATTGCAAACAAAAACCACAAGGAAGAGAAAAGTCCGAAAAAAGAAATAAGAAGAAATAAATTTAGACTATTTGGATTATCTTGATGATTTCTGGATTTTTGGTTATTGTATTTGATACTAAAATCAAGCTGGGTGGTCGTTTAAACTGTTTTAGAATGGCTCCACTTTCAGAAGAAATCTGAAAATGAACTTAAAAGTAACAAAAGAATGATGCACATAGAGAGGGAGAGGTTTCTTTTGGCTTCGTATTTTGCAGTTTTTAGAAATGGGATTTGGAATTAATGAAGAAACAACAAGAATCGCCTGCAGAACAAGAAACATTGCAAACAAAGAAGAGCCATCTTTAATGAACAAGTAATCTTAGGTGGGGGATAAAAAAGGAAAGGGGGGAAAAGAGAATGGAAAATCTTCAAGATTGGGAAAAAACAACTCACAAAAAAAAATAGAAGTGAAAAAATAAGATATAAAAATTCAGAAAGCAACACGAAGAGGGAATGCAGAAGAGAGAAATTAGAATAGAGAGACCAGTAGGGGGTAAAACGGGGAGGCAGCAGAAGAGAGGGAAGAAAGGCACAATAAGTTCATAAAGGACAGAAAACAAAATATAAAGAAACAGGGCCTATTTACAGATAATGCGTGAAAATTTTATGGAAAAGGGATTACCTGCAAAGGTACATAAGATAGTAATTGTATATATTAGAAACAGAAATATTTTAGAAATATGAAACAATGTAAATGATTAAAATGTTAGAATAAAATAGCTATCAGATAATTCAGTGGAATGCTCTGTCAATAAATAAATGTAAGACTAAAATGAAATATTTAATGATTATACAAACATATCGTGAGAGAAACTAAGACGAAAAATTAATTATGGAGATTTTATGTTGTCTTTAGGAAATATGAATTTAATTGAAAAGAAGTGTTAAAGAGTGTTAGATTTTAACACTGATTATTATGATAAAACTGAAATGGGAAATGGAATTGAAGGTTTATTAATTTACATAATATTTACAATTTTTAATAAAAAGAATATTAGTGTAATATTATATGAAATGTACCAGCAAATTCGATTGGAAGTATTTAATTATATTGAAGGTTCATAACCTTAAGGTATATAATTGAAGTTTAAATTAACAGTTGAATTGAATGTAATTAAAAGATATAAAAGGTGTCATTCTCCAAATTCAGTTAACTACAGGAGAAAATTGTATTTTAATGAAGAAAAGATAATCATGAAATTGAAACAGAACAGGCAAAAGTGATAAATAGTAATGATATTTGAATTGAGATGCAATAATCCAAAAAATAAAATTCGAGAAAATTAAAGAGGGGAAAAATACATAGAAAATGTTAGGAATAAGTTAAAAGATATGGAATAGAATACAAAAGAGCATGAAAATTGAGTTTTTGTGTCTGGTATAAAGTTCAACCCTGGGACATAGCTATGTTTCAAAAAAATGCTTTTACTTGTATTTTGTATTGTTGTGAACCCAAATAAAACTTTATAACAAAAAAAAAGAATTGTGAAGTAGCAGACTTTAAATTAAAAAAATGAAGATATTAACCAAAAATATGAGATAAACAAAAAAGGAATTAGAGGAAAATTTGAAGATTTCAGGTAGTCAAAAAGGGTAAAATATCTTGGTGTTTGGCCTATATAAGATTTCCCAATTAAGAGAAAATAATTATAATCGATTAATGACACAGAATACAAAAGGATTGGAAACATGGAGAAGAAATTCGCAAATTTTCAATGAATGGGAGAAGAACTGCAAACAGTATAAATGAACTGTACTACAAAATACTATATCTATTCCCAAACTTGTACCAGTGAAATTAGACAAAAACTTTTGGGGGGAATTAAATAAATAATCAGCTAAATTGTTTAGGCCAGGGAAAATCTAAGAATTAAATGAAATTGTTGCAGACAAGAGAAAGGGATAGGACTTCCAGACTGGAGACAATACTATCAAAGATACCAAAAGACTTCTGCTTAAGTCAAGAATTTCTATATTGTGGGGAAGCAGCAAGGATACTTTTGAAACCAGTGAAAATTTTTGCCCAGCTGAAACATCTTTACAATTTGTCTTCTTTGACACTCAAGGTATTGGCATTTTTAAAAAAGCAAGCCGAAATTATGTGGTTTGCGATGTAAGCATGTCACATGTGGAACCAAGACGGATGCAAAGAGGATGTAAAACGGACAAAAACCTTGCCATCCGTTCGAAAACGCGATGTACTCACTGCCTCCGTTTGCTTCCTCTTATCCGTTCAGCATCGTTATTGACGTTTAATCCGCTCCAAAAGTTTTGGGCTGCCTAAACTTCTGCGCAGAAAATGTATCCAGTTCGTCCGTTCTGCATCCGCTATCGCATCCGCTAATCGCAAATCCGTTATGCATCCGCTATGTCCGCTTGGCATCCGCTGCGCATCGCGCAACTCACATCCGCCGCGCAGGGAGGAAGCGAACGGACGCGGAACGATGCAGGACGGATGCAGAACGGAGCGAGCAGAAAACAAAGCAGTTTAAAACTGGAAAAAACGTTCGCAGAGGGACCTATCTCGGATATTAAGATGTCTAGAGCAGAGATGCCTAGAGGATGCAAGGGACACCTATACTGCCTATAAAAAGGGGGAGCAACCAGTCTGGATCTCACTTTCAAGACCAGCAGCCCCCGGTGCGAACCTCTGCAGCCTTCATCTGCTCTTCCTCTTCAAGCATCCAGTCATGTCCACCTGGATCGTACCACAGTCCTTTTGGCAGCCACCATCCTTCTGCAACAGTGAAGCCATCTACAGCTCTGTGAACTCTTCTAGGAAGAAAAGGAGGCAGCCAAGAAGCTCTGGGTACGAAATGGTGAGAAGAGCAGAGACGGACTGTGTACACAAGCTGATGGTGGAGCTCAGGAGACGAAGACACTCGGGCGTTCCAAGAACTTCATGAGGATACCTCCAGCCATGTTTGACGAACGTTGGCAGCGGCTGACACCCAGGTTGACCAAAGGCAAACACCAACTTCTGGCCCACCTGGACCCTGGGCTCAAGGTGGCACTCACTCTGCGCCACCTGGCCTCAGGGACACCTACAAAGCATGCAGTACGGCTGGAGGTGCCACACAACAACCATCAGCATTGTGGTCAGAGAAGTGGTGCAGGCCATCATCGAAGAATACAAGGAGGAGATCCTCCAGTGCCCCTCCACTGAGAAGGCTGGAAGAAAGTTGCAGAGCAGTGGTATCTACGAGTGGAAACTTCCCCCACACCGTTGGAGCCATGATGGCGAAGCACGTGGCCTGCAAAGCTCCAGCCAAGTCAGGGTCCACTTATCACTCAACTACAAGGGCTTCTTCACATCATCCTTTCGCCATGGTCGATGCTGACTACAAATTCATGTACATCGATGCTTCAGGCTATGGCTCAGCTTCTGATGCCCAGGTATACAACGCCAGTCCACCTCAAGGAGGGGCTGGAAGGCAACCTCATCGTGGGCTTTCCAGATCCCAGACCCCCCTGCCCAACGACACACAAATGTGCCCTACTTCATCGTGGGGGATGACGCCTTCTCCCTCACAACCTACCTCATGAAGCCATACACTTCAGACTCCCTGACCCGTGAAGAGAGGATCTTCACAACTACAGACTGTCCAGGGCAAGGCGGGTGTTGGAGAATGCCTTTGGCATCCTGGCCAACAGGTTCCAGGTACTTCTCACCACCATGCAGCATCGGCCCAGAGACCGTGAGGAGGATCGTGGAAGCTTGCTGCATCCTGCCAAATCTCATGCCACCCGCTACCCAGTCTTGCAGAACAGGCCTGTGGACCGTCAACAAGGCAATGGGACATGGAGCCTGGGGAATGGAGGCAAGGGCGAAACCTGATACGACACTCAGGATGTGCAAGGCCACAACAGAGCCTCACGGGAAGGGAAGAAGCAGCGCAACCTCCTGAAACACTGGTGCAAACTCCCAGCTGGAGCGTGGAGTGGCAAAGACAGGATGATAGATGCTTAATGGATGCTTCCTTCAGCCTGTCTCATTCGACACCGGATGAGATTGGGCCATGTATGTTGGGTGGGCCTACAATGAACAGGCGTTTAATAAAGAGTTGTGTTTGTGTTCAAATGTGTGGATCAATGCTTACATTGTTAATTAATAATAAAGGCCATAGGTTTGGTACCTGGGAGGGTAGACCATACAGTCCACTATGCTTGCACTGGAGGTTTATTCTATCCCACAGCTATTACCCATCCCAAAGGTATCTTGCTCATTCCACAGGTATCCCTGCCACCCCACTGCTATCATACCATCCCACAAGCATGCAAAGCTTAAGCCCATTCTAAAAGTTCTACCAAGACTTTAATAAAAAAAAAGAAATGAAGCAAGTGTGTGAATCAAAGATAACTTTATTGAACAACAAGCGTAAAAAAAAAATGACCCAAAGTCAAAGTGATCCAAATAAAGTCCAGCAGGTAGCCAGCATCCCGGTCTCTGGCACTCCATTCTGTGGTCACTCGGAGGTGTGCCCAGTCTCCAGGGGTGAAGGGTCCAGGTGCTGTGGTGGTGCTGGAGTGCCTCTGCCCTGAGAGGAACAACAGGGGAAAGTGTGTTGAGGAAGGTGTCGGAACAGCTGGCTCAGCCGTGATGATCTAGGAGGTCTTCCTCCATGCCATGGGGTGGTCAGTCCCCACTAACTGATGACAGATGTATGAGGCCGGCGTTGGCTGTGGGGTGGAGGACAGGAGGTGTAGTGGGCGTCTGCTCTGGCAGCTGGGTGAAGGACTGGCGTTGGGGTTGGCATCCAATTGGGCGTGGGTGGCATCCGCTGTCCGCGGTGGCATCGGTGGCATCAGTGGGGAACAGGTTGGCAACGGTGTCCGCCCGAATGACTCTGTGCCTGGACCTGGGAAGAGGCTGCGAACTGTGCTGCTGAACTCACTGGTAGCCGTCAGGCCCTGGTAGATGAGGCTGTGGGAAAAGCCTTGAATGGGAGGGCACATCACGTGGGGTGGAAGGAGCAGACCTGACTGGGTGGGAGCAGTTCCTCTGGGTCCTGGAGGTTGTGAAGCAGACTCCGTGATCCGGTCCCTTCAACCAGCTGGTATGT
Source organism: Laticauda laticaudata (assembly GCA_004320025.1). Lineage (NCBI taxonomy): Eukaryota > Metazoa > Chordata > Lepidosauria > Squamata > Elapidae > Laticauda > Laticauda laticaudata. The sequence continues at coordinate 26,648 of BHFT01004872.1, forward strand.
GGATTCCCGTCATTTCCTTGAAGGGCTGGTTTGACATAGGTGAGGAAGGGCTTGCGGTTGGAGGAAATGAGGAGGTCCAGTGTGGACCAAGCTGAAGAGAGGAGATCTATGCATGGTTAGGGATGGTGTCCGTGATTCCTCCAGCAAGGACCAGTGGTGGCTCTGCCCCTCCTGGCTGTCCGGCCTCTCTGCCTTTATCTGCGGAGGGCGAGCTTGGGGGGTGGGATGCGGCTAGGACCGTGGGTGGACTCAAGTCGCTCCTTTCTCCCACGCACCAGGGAATCCTCTACAGCGCACTCCACCACGCTTACCAAACCACACTGTACGCAGGGTTCTCCGCCGTGGCAACGCCTCCACCGAAACTGCCTGAGACAGGGACTGACTCCCTGCGCAGAAGAGGACTGGCTGTCTCAGCAGGCTTGCCGGAGAGAGGGGTAGTGAGAGGGGGCTGCCTGGGTGCTCCTCGGTGGCGGACCTCACCCTCGAGAAGCTGCACCTGGCCATGACGTAGGTCCTCTCTGTCTGTCAGCTTCACAGTGGCCCTGGCAGATTCTTAGAGGTGCCAGTTCCGACCAGGGTGTGCATTAGTTTCCCACAGCCGAGGGCACCTCCGAAGTGTAACCCATACTCCTCTGCCCTCTCTCTACAAGCAGCCTGACTTCTCCGCTTGTGTCGCTCTGTACAGCCGGTGCCCTTCCGCCACAGTAAAGTAGCGATTCTGCTCTCAGCCACTCCAGCACTCATCCTCGTTGCCGCCTCCTCAATAATAGTTATTGCCTCCTCTCCCGTGTCGCAATACAGCCTCTTCTCCCTTTGGCTGGGACCAGATGGGCCCTCATCAGAGGGGCTCCCAGATAGTAGGGCTGCTCACTCACACACAAGCAGCAGCAGCAGCACACCAAGCGAATCATCTCATCATCATCATCATCCTCACCAGCAAGGATCCATAATCGATCATCATCAGCAGCAGCAGCAAGGATCATCATCATCATTAGCAAGCAGCAAGCGGCAGCAGGATCAGCAGCACAGCAGACCAGCAAGGACAGGATCAGCGCAGTAAGAGTAAGCACGCAGCAGAGGTTCCAGCAAGTCAGGTGCATCGAAGCAGGGCAGGATCACGAAGCAGGACGAGCAAGACCAGGGATCACGAAGCAGGACGAGCAATGAACCAGGACACGAGCAGGGACGAGCAAGTCCAGGAGCACGAGCAGGCAACGAGCAGGACCAGGAGAGCTTCAACAGAGTAACACTCAGCAGAAGCCCACCGCCAGGAGCAGTCAGCAGAAGCCCCAGCAGAAGCAGAGTCCAGGGGCAGGGTGCAGGAGGTTGGGCCCCTGTCCTCTTGCCAGGGGCGGCAGGCTCGCTGAGGCTTTTCGCTTCCTCCCCATGTTGTGGGGTTGCGCTGGTGGCAGGGAGGCTGGCAAGACACCAAGGCTGGGCAGGAAGGCTGGCAGGCAAGGTAACCAAGACTGGCAAGGAAGGCCTGGCAGGTAAGAACTGGCAGGAAGCCTGGCAGGTAGGCTGGCAGGAAGCCTGGCAGGCAGGCAGGCAGGCAGGCAGGCAGGCACCAAGGCAGCTGGCAGCAAGGCTGGCAGGCAGGCATGCAGGCAGGGCAGGCAAGGAACTCGAAGTGTCCAGCAGCAGGTCTTCCTCGGAATGCTGGCCACGTGCGAGCTGCTTCCCTTTATATCCGGGGGCTTATGCAAATGCTTCCCCCCGCATGCGCAATTAACGCTCGGCACCCGTCCGCTTTCGCTGTGCATCCGCTAGGCTTCCGCTGTGCATCCGCTTTATCCGCTGTGCATCCGCTTCATCATTCGGCGTCCGCTCTGCATCCGCTGTATCCGTTCCGCGTCCGCTTCGCTGAGGCCCCCCGAAAAGCCCTGCGGTTTGCCCCATCCGCTGGCTTCTGTTCCGCATCCGCTTTGCATCCGCACCTGCGTCCTCCCCGCGTCGTGTTAATCTGCTCCGTTTTAGCAAATTTTTGCCCTTTTAAGAGCGGATAAACACGGAATGGAACATTTTGTTTTCGTACCGCAGTGTCCTTTTTGCATCCGTTGGCCAGTGTGACATGGGCTTTAGTTGTAAAATACAAATAATTGTTCTGAAAAGAAATTTATGACAATCAAAATTACCTTTGCCAGACGAGGGATTGTGGTTGGAGAATTCAAATGACTTAGCTGTCCATAAACATTACTGCCCCATGCATATACCTGCAGAAAAGTAGATATAAAAGCCAGTTTAAAGTAACCTATGCCAGGGTAAAATAAAATAGGAGTGTAGTAAGATTAAAAAAAAGTCCATCTAAAATAGCCTTCCACAGTGGAAACTTCCAGATGTGTCGTATTACAATCCTTCTCTGGGTTTCTCAATCTCATATCTGGGATTTTGGTTGATTCCTTGTAGTTTCTGCTCTGGGGGGGATTTCAACCTCCATGTCCTTGTGGTGTGGCTGGCAGTAGCCCAGCAATTCAAGATTAGCATAGACCCATGCCATAACTATTGGCAGTGTAACTCACAAAATGGTGGCCATAAATTGGATCTACATTACTCTCATAATTTATTATTCATTTATATCCCACCTTAATTATTTTTACAAATAACTCAAAGTGGAGAACACATCCAACATATTCCTCCTATTTTTCCCAAAACAACAACCACAACCCTGTGAGGTGAATGGGACTGAGACAGAATAACTGGCCCGAAGTCACCCAGCTGGCTTTCATGGCTAAGGCAGGACTTGAACTCAAGTTCTCCTGCTTTCTTGCTTGGTGCCTTAACCAGGTTGGTCCTTGTCTGAATATGGAGAACATTTCTAGAAGTCCTTTGTCAAAATATTATCATTTTTTGGTCACTGAGGCATGAGCACCTCTAATTTCCTCAAGGTAGTAGGCCCAGACTCCTGATAAATCTGATATGTTTGAGGAATTACCCAACAATAAGATAGATTTGGTTGAATATTGAAATCCTGAGTAACAAAATTGCTAGATATCATTATCCCAGAATTGTCACTTCCTACTAATTAATCCAGAAATGCTCTTTGATTTATTCTGGGATAGAAAATGGCAGAAGAACTGTCCAGAACAATGGCCAAAAAAGGGGGAAATGAATAATTTTGACTGGACATGAATAAGTTCATGTTCAACCTATAGTATTATAAGGCCAATTAACAATTACTATCTTTCTATCAGTCTTGTGCCCTTGCAATGCTGCCATGACTCTGTTCAGGATGACCTGTCCCTTTGGGGAATTAAGAGGCAGATTAATCTGTTTTTAAGTATTGTTCAAAACTTTACAAATAAAGTCCCTCTCTCAGCCCAAGGCTCTCTCATATTACTGTGGCAAAAAATAAAAGGAGGGTCTTTCGTATGCTACCTTATGCTCCTGAATAAAAGGAAGGATATAAATACAGAAATAAATACATAATTTCACTCTTATAGTCCTGATCAATCTTAATCATCCAGACAAGAAGAATTAAACCCTAACTGGCCCAGGCCAGAATCTGTATGAACAGGTACTTCTCATACAGTTGGAAAGGACAAACTAGAATGAGAAGCACCTGTTCATTCAGATTCTGGGTATCAATGGTCGTGCTTTCAGTCTCAGTTCACATAAACATTTATCAATGTATTTATACAAAAGGTAATACTAAAAACATAATGTTGAAAGGAAATCTGAATACGGAGTGAGGCACAGAAAACACAGAGTTTGATCTAACGAGTGAAGCTCCAGATATGAGATAAGCAAGCAGCATTTATTTCCCTACCTGCGACTTAGCTGTGAGTGCCAAGGAATGATGGCCACCAGCAGACAAATGAATTACTTCCTTACCATCAAGACTTTTTACACACAATGGTTGGAGCCTGCAAACCCACAAAATGAAAACAAGATCCTCAACTGACAGAAGAAATCTGCACAAAGTACTTTTCATAGGAATGCAAATGATCAATTTTTACAATGTCAATACGGAAGACAAATTGTTTTGTTATGATCAAGATGGCACATGTATATTGAACCAGTCATTACAGAGTGAAAACATATGGAGATAATTCCAATTAGGTTATAGTTAGCGTTGTGTGAGCAAACATTAAACAATGGATAGAGATTTCTCCTGCTTTCTCTCTCTGGCATCTCCAATAAGCCCCACACATCATACTCCATCACAGATGAACAAAGAGAACTGTAAGAGGGAATTACTGTTTCCTAACAAAGGAAAGCTTTCTCTGTATATATACTCTTACCGTGGCAAGATATCACCATGTCCCAGTTGCCCATCTTTTCCTTTCCCCCAGCTCCACACCTCAGTTCGCAGAGACGGAAGAAGCGCATCAGCTTCACCACTATATGTAGGTGTCAGGGCAACTGTCCTCATTTTGGCTCGTCCTACCTTCCTCAAAAGCCTTGGAGAAACTTTAGTAAGAGAAGGAAGAATAAGCTATTAGAGCATAATGATTATCTATATCTTTTGTTCAACTAAATATATTATTTGCTGATCCTTAAAAGGCAGATTCACACAGTCTTTTTAGCAGGTCTAAATGCTAAGTATTAAACTGAGAATGTCACCTAGGTAATTTGTTATAAGCACGATGTATCTTTTCAATCGACTTTGAAATAAAAGAGAAATGATGTACCTTCATGATGTTAATTAATTCTGCCCATTATCAAAAATTCTTAAAATTTGTAGTGCCAGCCATCATTCAGAGTCCATAAGGTAGCTATTTTCTATAAAGTTACTAATGCTTTTTTGAAGAACAAAATTCTTATCTCAAAGAAGACATTGTATTCCTTTTTAAAAAGCATTCATAATTAGTCTGCACCTTATACCTATTTGACCCTAAACTGGAATCCAGTTAGCTAGTCTAAAAACAAAAATAATTCCACCCACCAAAAAAGGAATGGTGGATGTTTTCATTAGATGTCAATATACAAGTTTAGGGCTATGAGGTTTGAGCTGCATAAAAATGACTAGATGGCAGCAAAAAGATACAGAAAATTCTTTCTCGCTCTCCGGAACTTTGCACTAAGAGCTGGTAGCTGCTGAAAGACAAACTGTATCAACAGCTTTATTTCCATACAGGCAGTATTTTGGACTGTGTAGTATAACTGGGAGTTTGCCCATTCACTGGTAGGAGGGGCCAGTCACAAGACACCTATTTACCAGAGTACAAACTGATGAGTTAGTTCCCTGACATTTGTTCTAGCCCTCTAAATTCTATCACTTCAAGGAACATCTATTCTTTTAGGGTAGCTGTACACAATCCTACAAAAGCAGCTACAGCAATCCATTTTAATTTTTTTAGGTGCCCAACTATTTTTGAAATAAAAATGATGCTGGAGGTTAGGATACAGCCATGCCAATTTTCTATGATTCTTTTAATTAAAATAATATTTATATCTCTTTACAATATGGAATATAATATGGTTACCATCTGATAGATGATGCCTATATGCACACTATTATCCCCTGGGCAATTTGCCTAATGATGGCTTGTTTTTGAAAGCTCCTTTTTATGAACAGATAGGAAACCTGTGTCTAGTGGTAGAATTATTAGTTGAATGATTTATTAAAATATCTGCTCATGCTTACTAAATTGTAACAGAAGGTTCCTGCCTATATACTTGAGAATAATGGAAAACATTAGGAAATGTAGTAAACTCACAATGAACATATTTTATTAAAAAATATCTTGGTGTGAGTATCAGAATATTCATGTTCAGAGGTGTTACTTAATTGAATCTGAACCTGACCAATTTTTAGTTAAAACATAGTTGAGCACATATTTTTAATATCTTTACAAGTGAAAAACACTGTACAAACATAATAAGAGATTGTTTGCCTCTCTGCCTTAAGACTACAGTACATCAATTTCCAGAAAAAGCAGTCACCAGGGCAAATAATACTTTTCTAGAAGTCACAATCAAGCATTCTAGCATTACATAAGAGGCAACTATAAAGTGGCAGGGCCACCATGTTGAATGATAAAAATAATTTATGTTCTCTTTGACTCAAAAGGACACAGTTGTGTTTTTGGAGACATGGATTGTACAATTGATGAATTAAAAAGAGAGATTTAAGACAGATCTTATTTTTAAATAGGATGGGTCCCTGCAGATCGGTAAGCATATACATATAAGCAATAAAGTAATTTGAGAAACTGATTTTTAAAAATATAAATTTAAACAACTTGAAAATATTTATTCCGCTGAAGAACAATATTTTTGCTACATATGAGCTTCAAAAACATTTACAAAATAAAAGGTCTAAAAAGAATTATTTTTATTAACAGTGCTAATAGCCTATCTTCAAAATCACATACACAGAGGTAACAACATCTTTTAGAGTTTTCCAAAGCTTCTAATCTTAGGATCTGCTTCTAAAAAAAGGTGTTATACTGAAGGGCTGACATTTAATACAATCTGCCATTAGAAACCTGTACATTTTTTACACTTTGGTGAAATTGGATGATAACATCCAGGAAGGAAAATCCTGGAAATCAACTGAGCATCTCACCTTGGGAGAGCAAACCAGGCAAGGAAAGTCTTCGACATATTCCTTCAGATTCCTCTTCTCTAATATCTACCAAGCTGGAACTTTTTTTGCCTTGCATTGATTCCAGCTTGACTTGCTCTTCCCGACTGTCTTTCATTCCATCAAGGATTGGAGAACTTCCATTAGGTGGGGATGCTGTGCAACCTGGAACTGGGCCATAGAAGTTCATTACCTTCTTCAGAGATGAGGCTCCGGCTTCATAAGTAGCAGCTACTCTTACACCAACTGCAGATGCACAAGAAACCACTAGGCTATTAAGGGCAGATGTACTGGGGAGAGGTGGGCCGGGGAGACAAACGAGATGATCCTCTTCTTGAGACTGCTAGAAATACAGTAAGCAAATCCAAGAATCTATTACAGCACATATGCCAACTTTATAGATAGTTCAAGACACCTTGTTTTATTACAAATATATACAACTGATACTGAAGATGAGTTGTTTAAGCGTCTTAGCTTTGTTTAAGAAAAGTGACCTATAACCAGATTTTTTTAAGAGATAGCAGAAAACTGTTCATTCATATTCAAAAAAATTGTCCAAGGGCATTGAAATACTTGTTGCCTTCTGTATGAAAAGCTTATTATATTTCCATAAGTGCAACTCTAAGTCTACATGTCAGACTTGATCAAAGTACTAAGTCTGGATAAATAGCCTAAAGTGGTCATCCTCCCAATCAACTGCTTTCTACTTCTGTTTATTTCAGTAATAAAGTGGTCATTTATTAAGTAACCAGCACATGCTGCATTCCAACAAAAGTACTGCACCTTTCTCTTTACCCAAATAATAAACCATACAACATCTATGATACGCAAATACAACTGCCATTTTAAAATTTAGATCTGCATACTTTTATTTCAGTGTTTTCCTAAGCCAATTCAAATCATGGTTTGTCCGACCCACTTTCCCTTACATTGTTTAACTGTACACACGCAGCTCCTGCTAGAAAAAAATAATCAAATTTTTAAAAGACAAAGCAATAAACAGGGTATCTTTCATAAAATGATACAGTTCTGAACACATTATAATTGGAAGAATCACTTCGATTTTATGGACTTGTTGATGAATATTAACATAGGTGTACACTGTAATTGAATGCTTTTGTTGTTGTTTTAATCATTTAGTCGTGTCTGACTCATCGATTTTATAGGCAAGTGTTCTCTCCATGTTATCCTGCCAAGCTAGACTGTTAATCACAGAAGAAAACTTCCCCAATATTAACTTAGTTCCTAATTGTAAAATTTAGCAACAATAAGTTTTTTTTCAAACAGTACCAAAGTTTTTGATTTTTGAATTCATCATAAAATATAAATTAAGTACTAACCACATTAAAATACTGTTCTAGTGGCTGCATCTATATATTGCAGTTAGAATTCTTTCAGAAATCTGGTTCTTTCAGAATTTTGGTGAATGGGTAGCCTACTGATACACAACACCTGGCTTCTACTGGCAATTGTGAGTAAATAAGTTATTTTACTTAATGTTTGTTCAATAAGAAGTTTTGTTGGATGTGGAAGAAACCAATTTCCTGCCTGCATGAAGCTAAGTCATGAAGAGAACCATCCTGAACTTCAGAAGCTCCCATGTGAAAGAATATTTGATGCAAATGCATCAAACACACTGTTCATTCCAATGTCTAAATAATTCTGACTTACCCTGACAATTGAGGACAGTTAACAACAGGAACCAACCTTACAAAAAGGACAATGAATTCAGATGAGCAAGCATATGATATGGACCATTTTAAATTTATATAATCCTCTCGATATCCCATTGCCACTAAATGCTTCTATCATAATGATGAAGGAACAGAGAATTACAGTGTTGATCAGAAACTGGGGGGGGGGGGGGGGNGGGGGGGGGGGGGGGGGGGGGGGAGATAATCTGAAGTCCTTTATTCATTCTTCTACTGCATTGCTATATGGTTTTGGTAATTTTAAGAGAAAAGTGAAATATCTGTAACAAGCATGTCTCTGCATGAACCATCCATCTGAAGAGAACTTGGCTATTAGCAAAAAGCACACATTCAACATTGTTAGTTCCTGATAAGCTGAGATCACACTTCAGTTGTAGGCATTGCTTGGCATTGATTAGAGTTTAGCAGTTTTCAAAATCTGAAGCATAGAAATTACCGGGAAGATTCCATCTACAGTACTAAAACTAGGTTTTGCTTATAATAGAAAGCTTAAACTAAGCTATTTAACAGCTCAATGTTTTACATCAAAGCTATAGTAAACTATGGTAATATAAACCCATGAAATTTTCTTGTTAACTGTACATGCTTAGATTGTAATAAAAGAATCATAAAGAAAGTGTTGATATTATTCCAATAACCTACTCAATTATGGCTAGGAACTTTCTGATAAGTTTTACCCAAAACTGGGGAAGCGTGGTGATTATATATGTGCTATCCAACACAGCTCACTTGAAATTTTTTTTTAAAGGCCATGTGAAACCCGTCCCTGATTTTACTAGATTGGGTAATGAAACTTCTGCAAGAAAACAACCAAATTCAGAAAGTACCAAGGACCCTTATGTGAAATTCTTTTCTTACAGCCATGTTGGCCTTGAGCTTTTATGAGAAGTTTTAAGATTTTTTTCATGCACATAACACAACATAGAAAGGAAAAAAAAGTATGGCCAAATAAATGCATATGGATACCTGTTCAGGTTGAGAGCTGCTTGCATTTAATGAATTATCTGAAAGGTTCGTCAAGTGTTGCTTTACTGCTGTTTTGTCAGTGATCAAAGGCTTTCCTGGACTAGAAATGCCACTGTCTTCCTGTTCATCATTGTTCAAAAATATACTTGCTACATCATACTCTGCCCCAGGCAACATCTGATCTTCTGAAAGGGTTTTCTGACAATCCTCACCTTGGGTGCTTGTTAAACTCTTTCTTTCCAAAGTTTCTAGTGATGAACAAGACATGCGATTCTCTGACTGAGACTCAGTCAGTACAACACCCAGAGGGCAGCAGTGGCTATCAGAGATGATGACGTGGTCTTCTTTATCAGTCATGGTAATGAGAAGTTGGCTGCAGTGATTGCATCTCTCTGGGAGAGGTTTTAAGTCTTGAATGGGGAGGCACTGTACCAGGGCCAAGCTGTGATGGGTCCCACAAGCAATCTGAAGCACCACACGCCCTGCCAGGTATTCAACTTTTTGAGGCTTGGTCACTGGAAAAGTATTGGTTATAAGGCCTAGCTGACAGCCACTGCCCCATGCCCATATCTCTCTACTTTGTGAAAGTGCCAAAGTGTGCTCCTCTCCACATGACAATTGCAAAATCCGAATTGGCAAGAAAGGTCCAGCTTCGCCATCAGAAATGCTGATGGGGGTGGGTTCTGGCACAGTAGTCTTATTGGCCACAGCACACTGACCAGCAGAATTCTCCCCCCACATATATACCACTCCTCCTTCAGTTACTGCTCCACTGTGAAAGGTGCCAGCTGCCACTGTAACAACATGTTGTCCACTCAAAGTTTTTTCCAGTGTGGGACAATTAATAAGAGACTCTTCTAGCCCAGGTCTCCAAGATAGTTTTCCAAAACTATAGACTTTGCCATCTGAAAGAAAAGAAAGTTACTCACATTAACTTCAAGTTTCATTACATATAGTCGAAGGAGAAAAAAAGAATTAAGTGGTAACACACCTTGAACATAAGGTGTGTTACATAACATAAGGTGCAACAGCTCCATAATTAGATGAGTTAGTTATTTGAGAAGACAAACTTATAGGAACAAAACTGCCCACAAATCAAGGTCCTATCAGTAAACAAAATAAACACAGAATTGAAGCTGTGTTTTGTCACATTCCAACACTTATATTATACATTTTATACCACAAGGAATCCATGAGAGCATTGCAGTATAAAAATTAAACTTTATTTTTTTAAAAAAAGAAGGTATTAATATATTCCTGACATGCTCTTGTCAACTAAGAATAGAGATACAGGTACAGACATTAGAACCTTGTCTAAATGAACTAATATTCTGAATATCAAATTAAAACTTTTTCAAATATATCTAGTTGAAAATTTATCTTGGCAGAATTTTAAAACTGGCTATTTTCCTCTAAAAACAAATGTTTCTTTAAAATCCAACATCCATACCATCAGACAAAAGTACACCGTGGTTTTTTCCAAGTGCTGCCTGCAACACTCTTTTTCCAGTCCAACCAGGAAGTCTTTCAGGGGTAGGACAATAGGAACCAGCTTGCCACACATAGACCAGGCCTCTTTCTCTTGCTCCTTCTTGGGCTGCTAAGCTAGCATAAATAGGAGACAGTGACACATTTAAAATCCGGGCGTATCAGAACTGATACAAGTGATGTATTATGTCATACAAGTGATGTATTGTGTCATAAGTGTTTTGAATTTATTTACTTAGATCAGGGGTGTCAAATTGGTAGTCTGTGGGCCAGATGCAGCATGCACAGGCCACACCCACCCCAGTTCTGTGAAGGGGGAAAAAAGGTGTGACACATCAGGTGATGTCAATGTGATGCAGTGAATTTGACACCCATGACTTAGATGCAAATCTACCCCAAAAAGCAGGTGGGTTCTCAATGTTCTGATATTGGAAAGAAGTTAAAGAAAATCTAAGGACACATTTATAAAATCTTAGAAAAATTTAAGATATCTCGAATACTTGTTCCTAAGATCTCTGCCACTTTTGTGCAGATAGAATATGAAAACTTGTGGGGGTAGCTGTCCCACAAGACAGGTTAATATTGGGTCAGGAATTTCAGGCTCAAATCCCTACTCAACCCTAAAGATCCCTATGATACCAGGCAAGCCATTTTCTATATTGTCAACTTATTTATAAGATTTGTTTTATATCTTGCCTAGAGGTAACTTATCAATAAGCTAACAAGATTATTTTGAAAATAAATTTGATGAAACAGAGCACAAGTAAAAATAAATAAAGTTTTCTATTTAAAAAAAATCCTCTGAACCTGACAATCCTACTATTCTCCTTCCTGGTTGGTTTTAATGTATTTATTTCTTCATTCATTTAAATTCTATAGCTTATATTTCTCTATTATATATAATGTCTCCAATTCTAACAATAATCTTTCCTGTCCTTTGATCTGAAATTCATTATAATTTTAAAAAGTACATATAATAACTAATATTAGTTTTATTATTCAACAAACTTTAAATTTATTACTCAGCAAAATACTATTTCAGTACACATACAGCCAAACATATACATACATAAACTGATAGGGAACAATTTTAAAAAATCTCAGTTCTGTACCCCAGGTAGTTGGGGTGCAGAATTAATACATTACAGAATGTAATTCCAATGGTAGTTATAGCAATAGCAACAGCACTTAGACTTATATACCGCTTAACAGTGCTTTACAGCACTCTTTAAATAGTTTACAGAGTCAGCATATTGGCTCCAATAATCTGGGTCATTTTACCGACCTGGAAAGGAAAGAAGGCTGAGCCAATCTTGAGATGCTGAGATTTGAACTGCTGGCAGCCAGGAGTCGGCAGGAGTAGCCTATATTGCATTCTAACAACTGCACCACCATGGCTCATGTTATGAATTATGAGACTTTTATACATGAAGTGTAAAATTACCTTTCTTCTTTTGAATCCATCAGTCACTGAGAATGCTCCATCACCAAGTTATTCTCCTTTGAAATAATAAAGGGCCTGTGTGGCAAATTGTTAAAAACAAAACAAGCTCAAGTGAAATTCAGGCAGAATGGAGCTATACACCACAAAGTCTAATACAGTCAGTAAAGAACTACACAAAAGCGTAATGATAAAAATATCCATTCTATGATATTCTGTTAAAAAAGCAATTTACAAATAAAGGTTCATTCTACCGATAGTTATCCCATCTACTCTGAAGAAATGCTTCATAGCCTGTTGTCTTCAGGGCAGCTGACAACTTCAGCCAAACCTGCTAGCCCTGCTAGGAGGTATGAAAAATATATATTTGGCCTGCTACAACAGATGATAAACAGTAAATTTGTGAGCATTCAAAAAACAGTGCATTGCTGGGAAAGAATCAATCCCTAAATACAATGGCAGCAACAGCTTATTTGCATTTCTATGGACTAAAAATTTAAAACAGGTGAAGTGAAGGAAACCCTCAGAGAATCAAATTTACATCATGGCATTTATGAAAGTATGAAATTGTCATATTTTATTTCAATTAACATATATACCGATATTCCTCACTATATACCTGTATTTATATACAGAAGCTCCAATTGGCTAGCATATCAGAAGTAACATGACTTCCCTATAATTCAGGATGCAGGTCTTCTTAATTACAAGCTTAATGCTTGCAGATATTACACAAGATGTAATAATAGCTAGGTGTAAAAAAATATAGATAGGCACATACAATTCTTTTAAGTATTTACTAACATATCACCAATCAGTGACACATGAAACATATAGTATATTTTAACAATTAAGTATAGACTCACTTTTAATACCTATAAAATACCTACCATAATGTCATATTTATGCTTTTTCAATTCTCCAAGGCCTATTTAAACATCAGCCTCACTCCCCATCCAAGTCAGAGAGTTCACTCAAGAGGATGGATCAGACTCAGTAGGCTGAGAGCTTCCGATTCCATGCAGAATTCCACAGGAGCAAAAGACAATATGATATTTGTCCATTTCTCCTCTAGTTTCCAAGACAACCTCCCCCCACTCCTTTAAATCTGCCCAGGAACACTGGGGGAAGTGCTACTAAGAACTGTAAAGAGCTATGCACATTAGCATTCATTCCACTTTCCACAGGCTGCAGTGCTGAGCTAAATGTCACTGAGGGGATTCTCCTGCTGGCAAAAAAGCAGCTGGATCCAACTTAGCAATTCCTTGGTATGTTGGAGGTTGGCATGAGGAATGTATATGTGCTACTATGAACCTTCTTGCTAACATTCTCCCAGGGAGTCTATGGCTTTTGTAGTGCATGTTGTTTCTCTATTTGCCATTGTTGAAGCAGAGATCTTCCCCATTTCATTATTTAGCTATAGTATTAAGGTCCTGAGATTTAATACTCAAACTGAATAACTATAATGTCAATTTACCTGACACAACAAATATTTTTGAATAGGGGAATGAACAGCTCTTTCCCTTCACTCTTTGACTAATTTACGTTGACTCGCTAATAAGATGGATTAAATACTTCTCTTAAATAGATGCAATTCTGATTTTTACAACTCGGCAGCTCTCTGCTTCACTGAAACGTGGCTAAATGAGTCAATTGATAATAGTAGACTGCACATCCCAGGATTTCATCTGGTAAAAAGAAGGGAGGATGTTATGGTAGGTATTTTATTAACTGCCGCTAGTCCAGAGATATAACTATACTAAAGAAATTCTGTGATGTGATATGGACTTAGGGACATTATCAATTGCAAACCATTCTATTCTCCACGAGAATTCTCCTCATTTCTCCTAATTGCTGTGTATATTTCTCCACAAGCTTGTGTAAACAATGCATCACAAACTCTAGCTGACCAGATTATGTGGGCTGAAGTTAATAACCAGATTCATTTCAAATTATTTTAGGAGATTTTAATAAAGCAAACTTAAGAAAAGAACTACCAAAATATTTTCGGCATGTCAATTATCTCGCTAGAGACAAGAGTACTTTAGACCATTGCTACACAACATGAAAAGATGTTTATTGGTTTTTACCACGAGCAGCTTGGGACACTCTGATCATTGAATGATTCACCTTGTATCTGCTTACAGACAAAGACTTAACACCATGAAACCAACAATTCAATCAGGCTTGCCTTGACTGCACTGATTGGAATGTGTTCGAAGATACCACCACTGCTTGGAATGTGTTCGAAGTTATCGCAGATTTGGGTGAACTCACGGATACTGTAACATCGTATGTCACTTTTTGTGAAGACCTATGCGTGCCGACAAAACCTGACAATATACAGTAACAATAAACCTTAGTTCACAGCTAAACTTGAGAGTGACGTCGCCCCAAGAGGAAGCCTACAGAAAAGTTGATAGAATGCTGTACAATCAGGCCAGAAACATTAACAGAGATCACAGCAGCAAAAAGAAGCTACTCTGAAAAGTTAAGGAATCAGTTCTCAACAAATGAACCAGCAAATATATGGAAAACTCTTTAAAATATCACTGGTTACAGCAAACCTCCTTCCCATGCTGAAGGAAATCAACTGGCAGATGATCTGAATGTGTTCTACTGTAGATTTGAGAGAAAATTACTGCTACACAACTCCACAATCCCCATCTCAGACACACCAACAGCCAAGCCTCCTCAACCTACCCCATCCCATTGGGCCCACCACCTCTGGTGATTACAGAGAATGAGGTGCAAGGTCTTTTTCATAGACAAAAGCCAGGAAAAGCACCAAGCCCAAACAAGATAACTCCTTCTTGCTTAAAAGCTTGTGTTGACCAACTGGCCCCCATCTTCACCTGCATCTTTAATAAATCACTAGAGATGTGTTATGTTCCTTCTTGCTTCAAATATTCTGCTATTATCCAAGTGCCAAAGAAACCTTCCATCAAGGAACTGAATGACTTTAGACTGGTTGCTCTAACATCTGTAGTTTATGAAGACCTTTGAAAGGCTAGTGCTGGGTCACCTGAAAACCATCACGAATCCACTGTTAGACTCCTTGCAATTTGCCTACCAAGCAAATAGATCAACAGATGATGGATGCTGTTAGTATGACTCTCCACTACATCCCACAACATCTTGAATCTCCAAAGACCTATGTAAGGGTCCTCTTTGTAGACTTTAGCTCAACATTCAATACCTTCATTCCAGATATTCTAACTCAGCTAACTGTACCTGACCACACTTGTAAATGGATCATAAACTTCCTAACAGGCAGGAAACAGCAGGTGGAAGTTAGACAAAATCACATCAGATACCTATAAAATTAGAACAATAGCCCCCCCAGGGCTGTGTGCACTTCTCTTCTCACTAAATACCAATGACTGCTTCTCAAAAGATCCCTTTGTTAAAGTACTGAAGTTTGCAGATGATACAACAGTGATTGGTTTCATTTGAGACAACGATGAACCTACATACTGACGGGAGGTTGAACAACTAGCCTTGTGGTGCAACCAGAACAATCTTGAACTAAATACACTCAAAACCGTAGAAATCCTCCTATACTAGCACCTCTTACAATACTAGACAACACAGTATCAACAGTAGAGACCTTCAAATTTCTAGGTTCTATTATATCACATGACCTAAAATGGACACGTAACATCAAAAACGACATCAAAGAAGCACAACAAAGAATATTTTTTCTGCGCCAATTCAGAAAGCTCAAACTGCCCCAAAAGCTGCTGATTNTAGACTTCAGTGGATAATTAAAACTGCAGAAAAAACAATTGCTACCAACCTGCCTCCCATTGAGGATCTGTATACTGTACAAGTCAAAAAGAGGGTTGTGAAAATGTCTACAGACCCCTCACATCCTGGACATAAATTGTTTCAACTTCTACCCTCAAAACGACACTGTAGGGCACTGCACACCAGACCAACTAGACACAAGGACAGTTTTTCCCCCAAATGTCATCACTCTGCTAAACAACTAATTTTCACAACACTGTCAAACTGTATTACTATTATTCTTCTCATCCTTCCTATTACCTGTCTCCTTTTCTGCTTATGACTATAACCTTGTGCTTGTATCTTATAATTTATAAGATAAATTTATAATTAAATTTATAATTGTTTTATTTAGTTTCCTAGTATGATTTTGATTGCCTATTTAGTATCCTATAACTATCACTAAGTGTTGTATCTTATGATTCATGATGAATATATTTATGAGGACTATGACCATGATTCATCTCTTATATCTTTTATATACACTGAGAGCTTATATACTGAAGATGAATTCCTTGTGTGTCCAATCACACTTGATCAATAAAGAATTATATTCTATTCTGTTCTGTTCTATTCTATGGAATGCAGATTCATGTTACTGCACTGTAAAGAACACATATGCTCACAAAAATAGCAATAGTTAAATTAAAAGTAGAATGCAAAAGAGAAATTCCAGAGCCATCCACTTTTCTAAAATGCTCATTATGGTCAATGTTGATTGTCACTTCTGGATATCAATTCTGGAAAGTAGTCCTATCCTAAATGTTACTGGTCTTTGTTCCAAATTGTGGGCCCCTCCAGCCAATTTACACATTTTGAATCCTATGTTATTCAGAGATTTTGCTTTTTTGGTGCATTTTCAAAATAGAGCAGGTTAAGGAAGTAGCAGGGCGATGTTTTCTTCTTTACTCTATAGAGTGGAAATACCACTCTAATTGCCAGCATAATACTTAGAGTAACCCTTCAGAGGAAAAGTTCATGATTGGTAACAAAAAGGCAAGAGGACAGTTCTATCCTTTATCCAGTTCTCATGGAGAAAAAGGGAGACAGAAACAAGCCCACCAATCCATTACTTGGAAGTAATCTGGCTACACATTGCTATGTCAACAAATTATCAAGCCTTCATTAGAGTTGGTAAAAAGGATTAAATAGACTGGGGACTGCAGTCTACTTTCATAGGAAGCCTGAAATAACTTTTTCAGCTTTAGAGATGAGAGGTTTAATTAACAGACTAACATACATACCAACTGGGTTCAGTTAAGGAGCAGGTACTGTAACAGTCTTGACTCAAAGAACTGGTTCCTCCAGTTCTAGATGACAGCAAATTGCTTATATATTTGTGCCTACAATGTGACCAAGTGTCTAAAAGTTGGTCTGATGCACAGGATGAGATTTTAGATTTTGGCAAAATCCAGCAAACCCAGGGCATTCATTGAGGCTGATTCTGGGCTTCATCTCAGTGTCCCAAAAGTAGTATATAAATTCCAAGCAAGAAAATCATAAACTCAGATAAGGCCTTCAGCTAGATTATTTGGCCTGTGGTGTAGAACACAGAGATAATGAGAAAAAGAGAAAACCAATGAGAAAAAAGATATTTACACAAACAGCTTGGTTTTAGAACAAAAGCAACTTGCAAACATTTGCTTAACAACTTTTCTGGTTCAATATTCAAAGTCCAGGCACCAGCAGCATCTCCCAACCTGGGAAGCAAGGATTCATATTGCAGTACAAGATATCAACCATCTTAAATGTGTCATATGCCTACAATATTCCCACTCCCTATCGACAACCCTACTTGTGGAAACAGGCTGCTTGATTAAAATAATTCTTTTTAGTTACTCAGCTTGGTATAAACTGATTAACTCTCTCCAAGCTGAGTGATTGAAATAGATGGAATCCAGGTTTTGTTTCCTCCAAAACCCTCTTCTATGTAAGTCTAATTATACTACTTATCCCCTATTGTCTAAAAATTGGGAATGTTCAGGGGGAAAAAGAATGAAGGAACAAGGAAGACCTGCCTATAAAGTATTATACTATAAAGTATGACTTCTCTCCAATCAGCTCCCCTATAAGACTAACAGGTTGCACAGCTATTTCTTGGATTTCAGGATTAAGTTCTATATGTCTAGGCTTCTAGGAAGATCAGAAGAACATTCCTTTCTCTTTTCCTAGAGGTGGACTATTATATGATGAAATTAGAGCAGAAGGATAAGAACCCAGCTGGACTTACTGGAGGAGATCAGAAGATTTAGTCTGACTGGGGACAGCATGTTTCAACCTTTGAGTAAGGAACACTTGGAAGGGCTAAAAGTATTTCCTCCTACCATATACATCTTCTCAAAAACATTGGACAGGCAATCCTTGGCTTAATTAAAAAAAAGTAATCTACCAAAAATTAACTCAAAAATTAACTCAAATGGAAAAGTGGAAAAACAGTTAGAAAAGTGGCGGGGGGGGGGGGGG
>BHFT01004872.1:45055-73128 GCA_004320025.1 Laticauda laticaudata
GGGGGGGGGGGGGGGGGGAGATGTCTCAGAGTGCTTCACTCACTTTGGACATGTTCTTTCTTTTCATTCATCTAACAAACTATTGCCATCATAGGAATGAAAAAGTTCTTTCCTATGCTAAAGGATGGGATCTTCATTCAGTTCATGCAGGGTCTAAAGATTTGCACAGTACTTGTAGCTGTGTGGTCAGAACACCATCAACTCGGGAGGTTCTCAATCATCCAGGTCATGATTCAGTTTTCCACAGATTTTCTAACCGATTCAGTAGGAACTGAAGAAGTTTCTTGGATAAGAAGCAAAAAATTTTAAAGGAAAAAAAAAACCAAGAAACTCCAGTTCCCTTTGAGAAAATCACTTTTAGGACATCACCAGCAGGAATTCATTCCACATGGTCTCTTGAACCTTTTGCAAACTCAGTTAAATCAAATGAAGTGGAACATGTCACATGTCACTCTGTTGTTGGTCCTGCCACTGTCTAAGGCATAAGAAGATTAGTTTATTTGCAACCCCATAGTTGTGTCTCTTCTTATAGAAAAGGTTCTATTGTTGGTGCTATTCTGACAAGTCTTTTACTTTATCATAGTACTGTTGAGTTTGCAGATATAACTTAATAAAGTGGCATCCCTTCCCTTCTTACCATGTGTCTGGTCAATGATAGTGAACAGGACAAAAGACCATGTTTTCCTAGGATATATATTCAGCAATTCCTCTACTTTCTCCCACTCTGGCTCCAGAGCATCTGAAGGCACAGACATCTTATAGTAAATATGAAATGGTTATTTCTGCCATGTTGAAAGAGTCAATCCCTTGGCAGAGAAAAGGAAAGAATGAATGTCCTTTGAGTCCGTTACTAAAGCCCATGTCACACTGCACCAACGGATGCAAAGAGGATGTAAAACAGAGAGAAACACTTGCCATCCGTGTGGTTAAGCCGCGATACAGTCCATTCTGTACTCACTGCGTGGCATGATGTAATACGTTCTATCCGTCCAGCATCTTGTCTACTGAGATTTCATCCACTCAAAAAAATTTTGGAGCTGCACAAAACTTTTTGAGCGGATGAACTTTCCGCCACGTCCGTTTCTACATCCATTGACACATACAGGGAACAAACATTCTATGTCCATTGTCATCCATTAAACGTCCACTGTATCCGCTCGCAATCTGCTCGTGCACTATCTGTGCAACTCGCATTCTGCGTCCAGCGGAAAAATGGAAAGAGGAGGAAGCGAAACGGACGTGGAATGTCCACACAAGCGTTAGTAAGCACGGACATAGAAAGGATGAAAGCGCGATGCATCTCGTATAGAAAGCATTAAAACGGAAAAATTGTTTGTATACGGGATGTATCTCGGATATTTAGGAAGTCTGCAGGTATGTCTTAGAGATAAAGAATGGACACGCTTAACAGAAAACCAATATTATCCTATAAAAAGGGGAGGAAATCACCATGGATCTCACTTTAAGTCCAGCAGACGTGGTGCTTAGACTCTTCAGCCTTGCTCTTGCTCTTCAACATCATCCATTGATCTCCACCATGGATCAAGGCACACTCCTTTTGGTAGCCGCCATCATTCAAACACCAGAACCAAGCCCTCTTCAGACTGTTTCACCTTTTCTATGCAAGGAGAAGGAGGAGACGTCCAAGAGCTGTCTGGGTCTGAAGATGGATCAGGGAGAAGAGTGGAGTTTGACTCTATGACAAGCTGATGGTGGAGCTGAGGAATGAAGACACTCGTGCATGTCCAGCAGCTTTCAATGAGGATGCCACCAGCCATGTTTGACGAAGTTGTGGAGGCATCTGAGACCCAGGAAGTTGACCCCGCCGGAAGCACCAACTTCCATCCCAGCCTGGACCGCTGCGGCTGAACGTGGCACTGACTCTGCACCACCTGGCCTCTGTGACCTACAATACAGAAACATGCAGTATGCCTGGAGGGTGCCACACAACAACCATCAGAGCATTGGGTCAGATAAGTAGTGCAGGCCATCATCGAAGAATATCTGGAAGAGCAACGGGTCAGCTTCAGATGCCACAGGTATACGCCAGTGACCTCAAGGTGGGCTGGAATGCAACCTCATCATGAGTTTCTCCAGATCCAGACCCCCTGCCCCCCTACTCATCATGGGGGATGACGCCTTCTCCCTCAGAACCTACCTCATGAAGCCCTACCACTTCCAGATGCTCACCCGTGAGAGAGGATCTTCAACTACAGGCTGTCCAGGGCAAGAGGGTGGTGGAGAACGCCTTTGGCATCCTGGCGCAACAGGTTCCAGGTACTTCTCACCACCATGCAGCATCGCCCAGAGACTGTGAGGAACATCGTGGGAAGCTTGCTGCATCCTGGCACAATCTCATGTGCACTTGCTACCGTGCAGTGTTGCAGAACAGGCTTGTGGACTGTCAACAAGGCAATGGGACATGGAGCCTGGTGAATGGAGGCAAGAGCGAACACCTGATAAGACACTGTGGATGTGCAAGGCCCAAGAGAGCTTCATGTGAAGGGAAGAAAGCAGCGCAACCTCCTGAAACACTGGTGCAAACTCCACAGCTGGAGCAGTGGAGTGGCAAGACAGGATGGTAGATGCTTAATGGATGCCGCTTTCAGCCTGTCTCATAACACAGATGAGATTGTGCCATGTATGTTGAGTGGCCCTACAATGAACAGGGCATTTAATAAAGATTGTGTTTATGCTTTAAATGTGTTTGATCCAATGAATAAATTGTTATTGATAAAAAGGGCCATACGTGTGGCAGCTGGGAGGGTGGACCATACAGTCCACTATGCTTGCACTGGAGGTTTATCTATCCCACAACTATCCTTACCCATCCCACAGCATATTATCCATCCCTCAGCTATCCTTGCCATTCCCACAAGCATGCAAAGGCTTAACCATTTTCTAAAAGTTTCCACCAAGACTTTATTAAGTAAAAGAAATGAACCAAGTGTGTGAAGCAAAGATAACCTTTTATTAATAACAAACTGTATAAAGCAAAATGACCAAGTAAAGTGTCTCAAGCAAAAGATAAAGGCAACAGGTAACACTCAGTCTCTCTGGCACTGTTCTCAGTCACTCTGAGGCATGCCCTATGGTCTCAGTGTAAAGGGTCCAGGGACTGTGGAGGTTGGTAGTGGGCTGGAGTGCTGGTCTGAGGCGCATTGAGGTGCCTTAGCCCGCGAGAGGACAACAGGAAGATGGTGTGTGCAGGAAGCTCTCAGACAGCTGGCTCAGGCCCGTGAGGTTAGAGGGCCCTTCCTCAGGACCTGGGATGTCAGGCACAGGACCGATGACAGATGTTCTGTTGAGGGGCTTGGGCTGTGGAGTGGAGGGAAGGAGGAGTGTAGTGGGGCTGTCTGGTCTGCATCTGGGTGAGGTGAGGTGTCGGTGGTATCTGTAGCATCAGTGGCATCTGTGGCATCGTGGCATCTGGGTGGCGTCGGTGGCATCTGTGGCATGGCGATGAACCTGGGCCTGGACTGGGAAGGGCTGCCTCTGTTGAGGAAGTCCGGGTAGCCATAACTTGGTAGGAGAGGGGCTGTTGAAGCCTTGGTAAGGGCTGTGACATCGGCTGGGGTGGAGGAGCAGACCTGGAGTGGGTGGAGCAGGTTCGACTGGGCCTGGAGGATTGGTGCAGAAGCCCAGTATGCACTCTCCTTCCATCACCTGATACTGGGGCTCGGGATGTCCACGAGGGTCTGGGTCACGTAGGTGAGGAAGGGCTTGGCAGTTTGAGGATGGAATCTCGTAGTGTACCAGCTGAGAGAGGAGATCTGCGCTGTTAATGATTGTGTCCTGATCTCCAAGAGGACAGTATGGCTCTGTCCCTCCGGTCATGGCTCTCTGCCTGCTTTCTGTGGAGGTGGAGCTGTGGTGTGGGTGTGGGTTGGCTCTGGTGGTGCGGCCTCCTCTTGCTCCATCTGCGTCAGAGGATCCTCCATGTCCTCCCAACATGGGGTGGCAGCTGTCAGGGGGGTCTCTGTTGTGGGGCGCTCGCGCAGACAACCTGCCTGGACACACTGGATGTTTCCTGGCTGGAAGAGGAGTGGCCTCTCTTGGGGCTGTCTGAGGAGAGAGAGTTGACAGAGGGGCTGCTCCTCGATGGCGGATCTCACCCTGCAGGAAGCTGTACCTGGCCATGACGTTGGTCTCCCGGTCCATCAGCTTGACAGCAGCCCTGGCCAGATCTCTTCAGGTGTAGCTTGCCATACCAGGTGTACATATGCTTCCACACCCCAGGAGGAACATCAGAAGTGTAGCCAGGCTCTCTGCCTTTTCTCTCCAAGCCACCTGCTTACTTGGTGGTCGCGATAGAGCCTGTGGCCCTTCCTCCACAGGTACTCGTTCTCCCTCAGCCATTCGAGCACCTCCTCATCATGGTCCTCTGCAATGGAGTACTGTTTCCTCTCGCCCTTCTCCTTCTCCTTCGATTGCCTCTTCCTCTCTCTGGCAGGGCCTTCTGGACCTCATAGATGGGCTTTGAGGGCGCCTTGGGGCTGTCCACCACACCAGCAGCAGCACCAGCAGCAGTAGCAGCACGCAAGCAGCAGCAGCACCAGCAACAGAAGCACCAGCAGCAAGAGGCACCACACACCACCAGCAGCAGCAGGAGAAGCACCAGCAGCACAGCAGCAGAAGTCAGCACCAGGGGGTGGGATGGTGGTTCTGTCCTTCTTTCCAGGCTGGCAGGATTCCTCTTCTTCCCCATGGTCTCTGATGAAGATGTCTCTGGCAGCAGGTCTTTTCCTCTGAATGGTGACCTGCTTGCGAGCTGCCTCCTTTTATATCCGCGAAGCTTACGCAATCCATTCCTCCCCGCATGTGCAGTGATGCTTTGCATCCGCTACGCAACTGTAGGAGTCCGGTGATGCATCCGCGTCATCCGCTACGCATCCATTCCATCCGCTACGCGTCCGCTTTGCTTCTTCTCCCCGGAAGCCCTGCGGACGTGCCATCCGCTTCCATCTGCTAGGCTTCTGTTGAGCATCCGCTTAACATCCTTGCTACGTCCTCTCGCCCGTCCGTTTCCTTTCCATTGTTGTCCGCTCTGTTAATGCAAATTTTTGTCCCCTTTTGAGAAGCGGATAACAACGGATTCGTCCGCTGTGTCCTTTTTACATACGTTTTGCATCCGTCGGCCAGTGTGACCTAGCCTTAACAAGATCAAACTGTGAGGCAAGAGGTATGTCAGGAGTCAATTTAAGAAATAGACACATCAGTCTAAGTTATGGTTGTTCAATCTTTTGGCTTGCCTGGGCCACACTGAGCGAAGAGGAATGGTCTTGGATGGCATATAAAATATATAATGTAGTTCAAGTATGTATATAACAAATTTCCTTTATTTTTATATCGTTATTATATCTTATGGGGCTGCATTATCAAGTGTCCAGAGTTGCATGTGCAGATCCTGGGTTGGACATGCTCTAAGTCATAATGTGATTTTATTTCTGATTGACTCAGGGACTACTTCTCTCCCTGATGCAGAGGATGACATTTATCTTGAGATTCCCGTCAGCAAAATCTGAGTATTTGTCCATTAACAAGTTCCAGCTCTTACTGTAACCAACATGATCCTAACATAGATTATTGGATCTTTAGGCCAGCAGCTGGGAGTCAACAGGTGTCCATAATAATTGCTAGAAGCACTGGCTTTTGAGTATAGAGGGCAGATGTAAATGAATGGAACACTTTCCCCCTTCTTCTCTAAAATGATTGTTGCTGGCAAAAATAGCAAAAAGTCAGCAGGTTGCTTCTAATGTTTGCTTCAACTTAGCCATTCTGATACATCTACATTAGTCCTGATCAAAAATATTTTACAAGTAGTCACATTTCTTTGGTCACAGAATTTTAGGCTCCTCAGTTGTTGGTTTTCCTAGTTCCTTCTCTCTCTAGCTACTTGACAATGTCTCAATAATTCTAAGCTTTGTGCTAGGATAGTTAGTAAGCACCTTAGGGGTAGTATATTGTTTAATATGCAACAAAAGAGTAACCGGTCAGTATGCAGGTTTAGAAACGTACAGAGAATCCTAGTTCTTGCTGTCTGCAACCAGATGGTTTATGCACTGGAGGGCACTGTGGCTTCATTGTGCTTGGCCAGTTGTGTATGCATGGAAAGGCTAGGGTGATTGTATGTGGACATCTTCCCACTGCCATGTGTGGACTGGGTCTTTCTCTGTTTGGCTGAGGCAAGGTTACTGTTGCTGTGTTATCTATCCTATGATTGGAATAATTAATTCTTTGGGATGCTGGGCATGGGTCTGTAATGGGTCTAAGTTGTGGTTGAAGGATGACTTTTTTCCTCCTCTCAACTTTTAAATCTGGAATGTAAGTAGAGCAGTATATATGACACCTGTTTTACAGTGACCTAAGAAGCTTGCTGCAAATTCACATCATCATGGCAGCATCATGTGATGTATTTGGACTTTCCCCTCTTTTGCTAAACCAGGTGTGGATATGGTCAGCATGTGACCCATCAAACCGTGGGCCGAGAGTTTGACAGCCCTGAATTAGCATAAATTGGCTCAAGTTGTACTGAAAGCACAGTATCTGTGCTTTCAGTAAATATCCTCTTTTTTAAAAAAAATCAGTTTCTCACATCCAGATCAGGAATCTTTGATTCTTTCAGTTCCAACCAGTGGATTGGCTGCTGGATTAGATGGGCCAAAGATGGGCCAAGGATTTGATCCAATAGAGTACTGCTTATGTTCAGAAGCCTATAACCTTATGCAGATTCTTCATTATCCCTTTCCTCAACTTTCTAACCATCTTGCCCATTAAAAACTTTAGAAAAACCTGAAAATACATCAAATTTTCTGACTTTAAATTGGCATAGTGAAAATAAAGCCTTAAAGATCAGTTTTGGAATTTTAATGTAGGCAATTCAGGTGGGGAAGGGAGTTAGAAGGTAAGGTCCCACTCCTTCTCTTTGTGGGTTCCTATCCCACCCCCAAACATTATTTGCTTCCACCTAGCAAGCATTAGTCTCTCCACCAATTACTTTCCCCACTTTCTGTTGTACCTCTCAGTGCCAAGCCAACTATGACAAGAACAACAGAGGAAAAGAGAAAGAGGGAGGGGGAAGCATAGAGAACAAAGCCCATGTGGGATGGAGGAGGTTTATTTCCTCTCTTCAAACATCTCCAGATGCTGAGAAATGCACTGAGCCAACAGTTTGAGGCCTCAAGATGGATAGAACGGGGTGTTTGCATGTGATAGGGGGGTGGAGGGTGACTATATACAGGAAAATGAAATAAGAAAAATAGCACAAAATAAATGATGAGAAATAGGACTGAAAAAAGGTTAAGCAGGCAAGAAAGCAGAAAGGAAAAAAAATCAGCAAGTAGATCAGAGAAGAATGTTCAAGAATAAAAATAAAGTGTAAGGGGTGAATGATCTAAACAGCATTAAGGGAGAGGTGATAAAGAAGGGAGAAGGAGAAGGAGAAAGGAACTATGTTCTATGTATAGAAAGGAGTGATTAATGAATGCCCAGAATTGGAATATATCTCTACATCCCACAACATTTTTCCTGAGGCTAGGAGAAGCTCCAGGGAAGAAGGAAGAGGCTATGGTGTAGCTTTCTGAAAAATATTTAAATCATGAAAGATCTGGCATGTTGTATTAAGGTGACACTAACTGACACAGACCCAATTACAACACTATGCAGCATGCAGTGGAGATCTGTAGAAGTACCAGGAAAATGGTAGAACCAAGCATCGTAGGAAGATTATATATGCCTCCCCTGGCAAATTAAACCATACTGTTGATGCTGTTGTTCTGGTATCTGGAGGTTGTGGGGATCTAGATGGGGAACCCCAAGCTTCAACTGAATCTTGTTAAGAATGAGTGGATCTGGGTTTGGGGGCCTGCCAGTTCTGAGATCATGCTATATTTAGCACTTACAGGGTTGCACTGCCTCAAATGAACCTGGTGTGCAACTTAGCAGTTTTCCTAGGCTTACAACTCCTGGTTAAAAAGCAGATGGCAATCATGATTAGGAGGCCTTTGCATAGCTTTGTGTTGTGCATCAGTTACAACTGTTCCTGCAACTGGAGATTCTGCTCATAGCTCCTCATTGCTAGCTTGGCTACTTTCATGCAATATTCTTCAAGCTGTCCTTGAAGAATATCTAGAAGTTTCAGCTGGTACAAATGCAGTGGTGTACCTCTACAACATAAAATGTTATACCTTTGCTCCACATTGACTGCCAATTTCCTACTGGGTTTAATTGAAGATGCTGGTTTTGACCTCTAAAACTTCTCATGTCATGAGCCTGGGTTATTTGAAAGACTGCTTCTTCTCATTTGCATCTGCCTCTCTCATCAGGTCTAAGTATGTTGCAGGTCACACCTACCAAACAGTTGCAGCTGACAGAACTCAGGTCTTTTCTGCTATAGGCACCTGCACTGTGGATCATCACTTCCCAAAACATGAGGTTAGCCCCATCTCTGCAACCTTTCAAAAGTATCTAAAAAATCTGGTTGTATCAGATAGAAGATAATGGTGATCTGATGAGGCACTACAGTGGCATTACTTGACATAGGGCAGCGGAAGCAAGTCCATACATTTGATTTCTCATTCCACCAAGCATGGTCTTAGTTCCACAATGGCATCTGTATTCCCAAATCCTATTTTCTGAAGCTTCAACAATATCTTGTTGCTATTGCTGAATATTGTAACAATTATTTCTCATCATTTTGAAACAGAAAACAACACTAAAAACAGTGTAATTTATAATAGAAAGAATAGCCCTATTTACTTTGTATCATTGAGTTCATCAATGGATCGCAACTTTCCCAAAAATGTTTAAATATAGCCTCTCTACCATTACTTATCAAAATGTTACCTGGACAATTTTCTGATATCCTCAGCCGCCATGACTTTCCTGCTTGGTGTATGTGGCATTGGGTATGAACTTTAAAGACTTTTAGTGGAATCGGACTGATGGATCAGTATAGGGTTACCATACAAAAATTTTGCTCTCTAGCTGCATTACTCACATTAAATGGACTGAGGGAGCCAAGTGCTAATAACTCAAGCTTGATCGAACCACTGAATCTATTCTCAGATCTTCAACATTTTTGCACCTCTCCATGATTGTACTTAATCATCACTGTTACTTTCATTCACTTCATGTTCCCTTTATCTGTCTATCCTCCTAGGGTTGCTATTTACATTGTTCATTTCCATCAAATTTACATATTTTTAGAGCTGACAAATTAATTATAATTTAAATAGATATAAATTTCACTACAGTGAGGAACATGATAATTTTGCGACTTGTTTACATAATGATAATTGATATCTTTAATGCTGCTGAATTTCACATAGTAAAATTCTTAATCTTTAAACTAGTCTTAGATTGGACAGTCATTCAACAGATCATATGGCCACTTCCCATCTACTTCAGAGCATTTCACTTTTTCTCTTGTGCACAGCAACTTTGAACAATATTCAAAGTATGAATTGAGTAAAGATTTTTTTCTTTTAAGAAAAATGTTCTTGTAGGTATATAAATTTCCACTAGTTTTTACTTTTTAAAGTCCTAATATCAGGAGGCAGGAAGAGGAGATCAGACTTCTTAAAAAGTTACACAAACATTTTTTCCCAAAGAAAAAAGGTTTGAAAATCATTAAGCTACTTTGTGGCATTTTCCAGAGGCATTGAGAAGGACAAGAACTAAACCTGAGGAGTGATGGATGATGGAGTTATAATATAGCAGCCTAGAGGTATGATAGCTTAAAGAAAATTGTAGTAAAGAGAATACAATGTGATCATTATTGTATTCTTCTACCCTGTAGTTACCATAGCTATGACTTGGGGCAATCTCATCACTGAAGTTTCATGATCAATTTCTCATTGGTATATGTCGTACAGTCAGGGGTGGGACTCAAAATTTTTAACAACCAGTTCTGTGGGCATGGCTTAGGTGTTGGGAGTGGCTTAGGAGTCATGTGACTGGGTGGACATGGCTTGGTGGTCGTGTTATTGGCTGGGTGTGGCCAACTCAATATCACTCACAACAAGGCACGCATCTTCTCCCTGGCCTCTCATGACTGTGGGGCTGCTGCAACAGTTGTAAGTGTGGAAAATGGTCATAAGTCACTTTTTTCAGTGTCATTGTATCTTTGAATGGTCACTCCACAGAAGCAAAGTACTGGCAAAGGGGGAGGGGGAAACTCCAGAGATGTTCCTGAGACAGGAAATCTAGTCCTGCCAAGAATGTAATAAGGGTTAACAGAGAGGCAGTTTCNTTCTGTAAGCAACACCAGAATGTTTCCTTCCTGCCTTCCTTACAGGATTAGGCCAGTAATTTCTTCTAACAACTGGTTCTCCGAACTGCTTAGAATGTTAACAACTGGTTTTAGCGAATAGGTGCGAACTGGTAGAATCCCAACCCTGCTTACAGCTGAGTGAAAGAGTTTGACACAGTACATCTTAGTAACAGAATATAGAATAAAAGAATTAGAAGGAGACTAGAAGTAGAAGCTATACCATTCCAGACAAATAAATGCCCAGTCTCTTCTTAAAAACTTCCAGTGATGGAGCACCCACAATTTCTGAAGGCAAGCTATTCCACTGATTAATTTCTCCTTCATTCTAAGTCAGATTTCTCTTTCTTAAACTTCTACCTTCCCATCTTGATAATCAAGAGAGTCATCTTCTGGCTAAGTTAGCATTATTTACTGCTGTGCTGTTTCAGGATTTGCTACATAGTTGTGGGTGATCCAATCCTTCAATAGATTCAAGGAATTACTATCTTCAGATTGTATAACGTACATTTGCTGACCGAAGTGCCATTGGTTATGTTTAAATTAGCCACTCCTCTTCTGTTATTACACAATCACACTGTTAATATTGACTTTAAAGTTTCTCTCTCTTTAAAGTTTATGATAGTGTATTGCTGCCACTTCATTGGTGTAACTTCCTATATTTCAACAAAAGCTGGAGTCTGAGAGTCACAGCAGCAGTCCTATCCTCTGACTGGCATAATCTGAGGATAAGATTTCTGATATTGTTTAAGCCTTTTGTGTTCCCAGAATGGACCAAGAACAATGGGCACTTTGGGTGCATTTTCACACAGCACTTTACCAACCTTCCCATGGCACCCCTACATGGCTTTGTTCCCACATTAGTGTCCTCTGTGGGCAACCCAACAATTTTTTTCTAGTTCAGCTATCCAAATCTCAAATAGCAAAACTTCCAATGTGCAACCTGAGATGCTTGAACTTTGCAGGATTTAGAGCTGAACAACTTTTCATTGGCTGAAACTTTTGACAATGCCTACCTCCTGATCCACAGCTTCCCCTTGTTGCAATGTCTCCAGAATACTACATTGGTCTAGGGCTTTTTGCTGACATACTGTCCTCTTCCCCTCATTTGTCCCTTATTACAGACTGAGCAACCCAAGCATTGGAAGTGTGCACTGGTAGGAGGTCAATCTCTGTTCTCCCTGAATGGTTGGCTGTTAGTTTAGCTGGGCTAAATGAAGCCATGTTTGAGGATTGGGGAATGTTAAGCCATAGAGGAATGCCTTTTAAATACATCTAACAAGGCTGTGAGCATAGAACACTATCAATTGGTCATAATGCTGGGAAAAAGCTTGCAACTAACAAGTTATTTGCCTGGACTATGTGATACAGAGAGAAGAAATATCCTGTTCATGTTCTATTATAACCTCCAAGGTCTCAAGATAAACTCTGAAATGAAGACACTCTGAAAGGCTAAATACTCCCTCAATATCCACTGATATTTGGGTCATAAAAGAGGCTACTCACTTGGAATGTAGAGGAATTTTGTTTACAGGGCTGAGTCAAGGCACTGATATTAATTCAAGTTGAACCTATCTGACAGTATCATTTTATATTGCACTATATTGTATAGTATTTTTACAAACAACCCAAGGCAGTGAAGTTATTCAACACACCTTGTGGGGTGAATTGGATTGAGAGAGTGTGACTGGCCCAAAGTTACCAGGCACCTTTCATGGCTAATGCAAGACTTGAATTCATGGTCTCCTGCTTTCTAGTTTGATTCCCTAACCACCAGCCCAAACTGGTTTTCCATTTATACTGACTTGATTCATAAAATTATGTTTTACAAAGTACAGTAGCTAGTTTGACATATCACAAACTACATAATGATTTAGGACATTTTTAGATGGCATCATTTCTATTCTGTAAATTGTCTGCAATGCTGGTATCTGCTTCTCTATGATACCATCAACTTTGAAGGAGAATTGGTACTTGGTTGCTGAACCTATCCTGAACAATTTTGTTCTCTTTTAAAGAAGGTGGCTGGAGTCTAGCTCCAGAGAACCTTGGAAGAAATGGATCATCTAGACCTATTTTACTTGAGTTTCAGATCAGAGTTCAGTACATAGACAACCCTGGCCACTCTTCTCAATGATCTATGGCATAGCTTGACTGGGGGAGGGTGCATCCATTGCTTGATTTCCCAGGAGCTCATCAATTATGGTACCCTTCTGGGACAGCTTGGGGCTGTGAGTGAGATGCACCATTTTGCAGTGGTTGTCCTTTCACTATAACTATTTTCAAATGGGATTGAGGGGGTAAGAGATCATACCTATAACTCTTCACTTGTGGATTGCTGCAGGGCTTGACTTTCCTGTTTTAAAATTTATGTGAAACCAGTGGGTGAGGTTATCATCTGTCTGGCAATCAGGAACAATCTGTGATTGTTGAAGTCCTGGACAGTGCCTCAAGGCTGTGCAGATCCAGATGGACAAGACTTAATATTGACCAGAGGATGTGACTTTATTTGCCCTCCTTCCAGTTGTGAGGATATTCCATCTTTAATCTTCAGTAGGACTATACTTCCCTACGGAAGACTGGTATGGAATCTGGAGGTCCTCTTGAATTCCCAGTTACTGTTCAGAGAGCAGGTGGGGCCAAGAGGACCTTTGCACAGATTTACCTGGTGTACTAGTTGCACCTGTTCTTGAACTCAGAGGCCCTTCAGATAGTCACTCACCTTTTGATCACCTGATTATTGTAATGTGCTCAACATGGGCCTGTCTTTAAAAACATCTTAGAAGCTTCCATTGATCCAGAATACAGCAGTGTGCTCAATGAAGAGCATGTCATGGTATGTGCATGCTGTAGGAGAAGAACTGGCCAAACTAGAAAGCAAGGTTAAATATATCATGAGTTTGGAGTCATTGTGTTGGCATAAGAGACCCAAATGTAACCCCCTTGAACTCTGTTAATTGTTATCTAATTTAGTTTTGAGCATTAGTTCACTAGATTCTTGTATATAGGTAGCAATAGTAAATTCTATGTTTTAGACTCAATGAATGCTCCTGATTATTTGTGCCTAAAAGCTGCTTTGGAGCCAAGATGATTTCCAAGTGCAATACAAGGTTTGGTTTATAATCTATAAAATTCTTCTGTAAAACATAACTACTTTAGGGAATGCAACCTCTATATGTTTTCCCCATCCCATGAAGTCAGTTAGACTGGACGTGCTCTGAGTTTCATTGATTAAACTAGATTATTTTGCTGAACCCAAGAAGTGTGCCTTCTCAATGATGGCTCTTGATTAATGGAATGACCAACTTCAGAGGCCCAACTGCTCTCACCTTACTGATTTTTTACAAACTTTTTAAACTTACAAACTTAAAAGCTTGGTTGTTCTCATAGATTTTATGGTTGAAGGTGGCAGAGTCCCTTTGGGTTTTGGGTTTTTTTTTTCCTGGATTTTTTCCTCCTTATTATGGCGTTATATTCCTTTTCACTATTATATGTCCTGAGTCACTGTGGAGTTAGATGGCCCAAAAACTAAATAAAAAATAAACAAATCAATGTTAAGTTGATAATTTGACTGCTAACCTTGGAACATTGAGAATAAGCAAATGATATTATTTTTTAAAACAAATTTTATTCAATTTTTCACATAAAAACAAAAAGCTCTTTTTAGTGGACAACATATTTCCGGGTCATCACTGGGCATCATCTTTATATACAAATATTACAATAGTTATACATTCATATATGCATACTTAATTCTCTATTACTATTTCCATTTCAACTTTCAGAGAAGGAAGAAACAAGCAAATTAATCCTAATCTCTACATTCATCTCAATCAAAACATCTTTTTGTTCATTTCAATTATTTGAGATATAATCCTTAATATTATTTTTAAAATAACAAGTAACCATATATTATTTGCCTAATTAAAAAAGTTACTAAATCGTCTCTCCTTCTTTTAATAGTCTTATAGTTATAATTTAAGTGTTCTTTAATCGTCATATTTGCTTTCCATCACATTTTTCTATAGATTCTAGGTTAATACAAGTTCTTGAACACACACACAGAAAGAAACAAGTACAGGTTCCCCTTTTGCTGCTTTGACCGTGCGACACCTCAGTGGTTAACATATACCTTTATTCCCTCATCTAGTCCCAATAAACTCATTATGTTAAGTAAGTTACAATAATAAATCATACATCTTTTGCATTTTGGAATTGCCCACAACATATTTCCCCTTAATATTTTTTTTTTATTTCTAATTTCCAAGGAAGTAAAAGAGAAAAAAATGACTATCAATTTCTGTCACTGATATTAACCTAATTTGTCTAAAGTATGTTTTTTATAATTGCAAATATATTCTTGTTCCTTGCTACCTTGCAGAATCCCCCTTTTTAATAAATCAAACATATCTCTGAAAAAAATGATTCTTTTCATCATTTTACCATTTCCATAGTTCTTTATTCATGCATCTTGTTGTCTAACCTGCCTCTCCTCTCACTCTTTTTTCCCATAATCTTTCTCCCCTTCCAGTTTAAATACCTCTCTTTCTTGAATATCTTCCTTTCCCTTTTCTGCTGAATCTTTCTACTCTCCTATTTCACCAGGTATTCCCTTTTTTGATTACCTTCTTAAATCTTCAAACTTTTTAACCTCTTCTTTCCCCTTGTCTTTGTTCTTTGCTGTTATATTGCTATTTAAACGATGGCTTCTCCTGGAATCAACTCCTCCTCCATCTTTCTTCTTGTTCTTTCTTCTGTTCTACCCCCTCAATCGCCTTCCAATTCTTCTAACACAGAGCAAAATGATTCACCTTTTTCTGTAATAATTCTCTCATATTTTTAAGTCATTTTTAATTTGTGATAGAGAATATCATTACACACTCTTATATTTTATTATCATTAAATTCTACAAATAACACTTTTGCTTTCCTTCTTTCTTCTTCCAATTCTTAAAGTTCTCAGGGTCTATACCAAAAATGTCATCATGGCCCCAATCAGTCTTTCCCCTTGCTTCTTTCTTTATTCCTGTTCAGCTCACTTTCTAAGATAACCTTGTTCATATTTAACATTTATATCAACACAAGTTCATACAGAATACAGGATGTTTTCCTTTTTGTTTGAATCAAGTTTTGTCAGACGTGACAACTTTCCATTATCAAAGTCTCTCACCTTTTTCTCTTATTTTTTTATTTAGGGTTTTTCGAACCTCAATATTCCAGCACAATCCAGTCTCCAATTTGTAAATTTTATTATTATTATTTTTTGTCAATCTCAAGTCCAGCTTTATTTTATGCCTGTTTATTGCCGAAATATTTTAATCCAATTTAATTAAGTCTTTAGTTCCAGCTTTTTCCTTTCCCGGTTTGAAGCCCTGCTTAGCTGTTAAAATTATTTTCTTATTTCTTTTCCTGTCCCTTTGTATTTC
Organism: Laticauda laticaudata; assembly: GCA_004320025.1. Taxonomy (NCBI): domain Eukaryota; kingdom Metazoa; phylum Chordata; class Lepidosauria; order Squamata; family Elapidae; genus Laticauda; species Laticauda laticaudata. The sequence continues at coordinate 60,751 of BHFT01004872.1, forward strand.
TGCCGTTCACTTTTCTTTTCTTAAAAGTTCAATGTTACCTTAATCCTGGGGTACTTTTTGTTTAGTTGTTTCATCCAATTGTCCCGGTTCAAATGTTATCCACCTCTTTCTTCCCTCCTGCACAAATCTTAGTCCAGCTGAGTCTTCCTCTTTGGGGTGGCCATTTTGGACCACCGCTTCAGTCATCTTCAGGGGGAAAAGCACCAAGCCCAGGAGGGGAGATGTGGTTCTCCTCAACCTGGCTTGTGGCTCCCCCTTACTCCACCACCCCTCCAAGGCAGCTTCAGCCCCTTCTCGCAATGATCGGGGCTCTCCGACGAAAGAGCACAGACATGACCACGGGCAGTCGCGATCTACAGTCCGTCAGCGAGGAGGGCTCAACCCGGAAGTCGAGAATAAGCAAAGGATATTATGAGCATCTCCTAGTTCAGTGTTTTTCAACCCCACCAACTTTTTTCCCTTTATTTTTAATTCATTAGACTTGCTTGCTTTAGTATGCTTGGACTTCATGACTCAGTGTTGTCCAGCCAGCATGATGAAATCTACACATCCTTAAAGTTCTGAAGTTGAGAAACCCTGATCTAAAGGACCAACATAAATTATTTCATCAGCAGCATCCCTCCTGACTTATGACACTTAGTTTTATTTTGTATTTGTCTAATTTCAAATTAGTGTCATTTCCCATTTTTCCCATTAGTCTCATCACATGCACTTCAGCAACAACTGTAGGGATGATCAGGCATAGACTTGGATCTGCCCACTCCTAGTGGCTGTTTTCAGTTGCTGCAAGCATTCCTCTCCCTTTCTAGGGATTTCCCTTTATGGCTTTTTGGTTTGGTTTGGATAGCAAGAGCGATAAGGCATTAAATATTTGCCCAAATGATGCCTGACCCAGCACTTTGCAAAGTCACCAGTAGGGAATTACATGGTCTCCTTAACTATGCATGTCTAGCATTCTCACACAAGATTGATAAATACTTTTAGAGAGAGAGAAAAAAAATGTCCTGAGACAATTTGGGTGATGGAACTGAAGTGGGAAATCCACTTGCCAAAACCTGTCAACAACCCTGATCAGCTGCTTTTAGTTGGAGTGAGAAAGATGATATAATACATGTGTGTAGGCAAGTGAGACAGTGAGGGAGCATGAGAATCAAGAGCATGCACAAGCGAGCAACAAAGTGTACATGAGACAGAGAAAAAAAGTGAGATAGATGAGCAAGTGATAGTAAATATGGCAAGCATTAGAATAAGTATAAAGAACAATCAAGACAAACAAGGCAGACAAATAAAGCAATAGAGTGAAGGATAAAGCTCAAGAGGATGCAAGAAATAGTGTGACCAAGTAAGAGAAAGATACAGAAGTCAGTGTGAGCAAGTAAGAGGCATCGTTTGTGGAGAGTTCTGCCAATTTATCAGAGTTATCAGAAGACTTATCAGAAGATCAGAGTTTGACAGACAGCTATCACCATGGCCAGTTGAGGAATTCTGGGAGTTTAAGTCTGTAAGTTTTAAAGTTGCCAAGTTTGGAGACCTCTACTGTCAAAACTCACCTTCTTTCTAACCCATCCCACATTAAGAATTATCAGAAGGAAATTGACCAAGTGATGCACCATAACTTGCTTTCATTAGACTGTCAAGACAATGACACTTGCTGGCCTTTTCATCTAGCTAGCAGAATTTGGATAGGCAAAATTAGGCTGGCAGTTTTTAGCATCTCACAGGCTAGAGAAAAGTGCATTAACCCCTCAAACTGGTTACAGTGAGTGGAGGCAGTGATGGTGCTGGAAAGCTGGTAGAGGCAAATTCTTAATGCATCTTGTGGATATCAGCAAGAAAAACCAGGCTAGGCCATTTTTAAAATGAGGATTATGAAACTGCCTGAAAAGATTGATCCATTTCCCACAGGAGATGGCCTGTGAAATCTCTCTGAGAGCTTTGGGAGGTGCGATGAGGGAAAAAGACCCAATAGAAAAAAGGTTTCCTCCAATCCCTACCAGGATCCAGACTGCAAACAGCAATGCTTCTTGTCATTTGAGCTGTACAACAGCCAAGCAAGGAGAAAATCAGTTTGGCTACCCGAGTAGAACCAGTTGGTAGGCGCGTGACATTGATGTGGGAATAGTATAAGAACCTTGTGTAGAAATGCCCTAAGAATGCTAAATAATTCTAACAGTTTTTTTTCACAGCAGAGGTTGAGTGGAGTCTGTGTAGCCAGCCCTGTCCTATCCCATGAGATTAAGTGTTCTCAGTTGGTAAACATGACTCCATTTATTAGGCAGAGAAAGCATTTAACTTGTGAAGGATGTTAATTAAGGCCCTGTCACACTGCCCAACGGATGCAACAATGACACACATGGGACGAGGAAAAATAGTATCCATCCGTTTGTTATTCCGCACTCAGAAGGGGCAAAAAATTTCATAAATGGAGCGGATAACATGACGGGCGGAAGGACGCAGGGGCGGATGGAACGGGCATGCGGAAACGGAAGCCCAGCGACAAAAGCGGATGGGAGGTGGATGGGCACATCCACTAGGCTCCCTAGGGGACATCTCAGCAAAGCGGACACGGAAATGGATACAGCGGATGCAGATGGACGCCGAACGGATCTGAAGCGGATGCACAGCGGTGACACAGCGGATGCACAGCGGAAGCCTAGTGAATGCCGAGCCGTTATATTGCGCATAGTGGGGAGGATGCATTGCGTCAGCCCCGGCGGATATAACGGAAGCAGCTCGGAAGCAGGTCGGCCATTCAGAGGAAAGACCTGCTGCTTGGACAGATTGACTGCTTGCTGCCCTGCCTGCATGTCTGGCCGCCAAGCCTTGCTGCAAGCCTTGCTGCCAGCCTTGCTGCCAGCCTCCCTGCCAGCATTGCTGTCTGCCCTGCCTGCCAGGCTTTCTGCCAGCCTCCCCTGCCAGGCCTTGCTGTCTGCCTGCCGCGCCAGCCTCTGCTGGCCCGCCAGTTGCCTGCAGCCTGGTGCCTGCCTGCCCTGCCAGCCTTGGTCATGCCTGCCTGCCAGCCTTGGTGCCTGCCTCGCTGCAGCCTTCCTGCCAGCCTTGGTGCCTGCTTCCTGCCAGCCTTACCTGCCAACTTGGTTGCCAGCTTTCCTGCCCAGTCTTGGGTGCCTGCCTGTCCTGCCAGCCTTCCTTGCCAGCCTTCCTGCCAGCCCTTCCTGCCCAGCTCTGGTGCCTGCCTGCCTGCCTGAAGCCTTGGGTGCCTGCTTCCTGCAGCCTTGGTTCCTGCCAGGCCTCTCCTGCCAAGCCAGCAACCCCCAACTAGGCTGAAGCAACAGCAAGCCTCAGCTATCTGCTGCAGCCACTTGGCAAGAGACAGGCTACCATCCCGCCTCCTGGCCCAACCTCTGGTTCTGCTGGGGGCTTCTGCAGCATGGCTCGTCTTCTGGGGCTGGGGCTTCTGCTGCTTCTGCTTTTGGAGGACTTGATGCAAGCACTCCAGCACCAGCACCTCGCACATACACCTGGACCCTTCCACCCTAAGACTGAGCGACCAAGAGGAGTGCCACGAGAACTCATTTTTTGTTTTATAGCTTCTTTTGAATAAAGTCGTTTTTTGATTCACACAACTTGCTTCATTTCTTTTTTTAATAAAGCTTGTGGAAACTTTAGAAAATGGTTTTTAAGGCCTTGCATTGCTTCTGGGATGGGTAAGCTAGCAGTGGGCATGGGCAGGGATACCTGTTGGGCATGGGTAATAGCTTGTGGGATAGATAAAACCTCCATTGCAAGCATATGGGATGTATGTCCACCCTCCGCAGCTGCCACACCTTTGGCCCTTTCATTCATCAATACAATGTAAGCATTGATCCACATTTGAACATTAAACCATAACTCTTTCTTAAATGCCCTGTTCATTGTTAGGCCCACCCAACATACATGGCCCAATCTCATCAGTGTGATGTAAGGCTGAAGGAAGCATCCATTAAGCATTATAATCCTAATCTGCACTCCACGCGCTCAGCTGGGGAGTTGCCAGTGTTTCAGGAGTGTTGCGCTGCTTCTTCGCTCACGTGAGGGTCTTTGGGGGCCTTGCACATTCTCATGTCTATCAGGTTTCCGGCCTTGCCTCCAATTCCCCAGGCTCCATGTCCCATTGCCTTGCTGGAAGGTCTGGGGTAGTGGGTGCGCATGAATTGTGCAGGATGCAGCAAGACTTCCACGATCCTCCTCAGGGTGTCTGGGCGATGCTGCCATGGTGGTGAGCAAGTACCTGAACCTGTTGGCCAGGATGCCAAAGGCGTTGTCTCCACCACACCGCCTTGGCCCTTGGACAGCCTGTAGTTGAAAGATCTCTCTCTTCAACGGGTGAGGTATTTGGATTGGTGTAGGGCTTCATGACGGTAGGTTGTGAGGGAGAAGGCGTCATCCCCATGATGAAGTAGGGCACATCTTGCATGTCATTGGGCAGGGTTCTGGGGATCTGGGAGCCCATGATGAGGTTGCGTTCCAGCCTACCCTTGAGGTCAACTTGCGTTGTTATACCTGGGCATCTGAAGATGAGCCGTTTCCTGAACATCGATGTACATGAAACTTGTAGTCAGCATTGACCAATGGCGAAGAGGATGATGCTTAAGAAAGCCCTCTGTAATTTGAAATAAGTGGACCCCGACTTGGGCTGAGCTTTGGGCCAGGCGCACGTGCTTTGCCCATCTATGGCTCCAACGGGTGTGGGCAAGTTCCACTTCTGATACCACTGCTCTGCAACTTTCTTCCATCCTTCTTCAGTGGAGGGGCACTGGAGGAGCTTCCTCCTTGTATTTCTTTGATGATGGGCCTGCACACTTCTCTGAACAAAGCCTGATGGGTGCTGGTGGCAACCCTCCAGCCATATGCAATTGCTCCTGTAGTGGGTCCCTGAGGCCACGGTGGCGCATGGTGAGTGCCACCTTGAGCCCAGGTTCCAGGCTGGGCCGGAAGTTGGTGTTTGCACTTTTTTTGGGTCCAACGCCCCTGGGGTTGGGGGGTCCCCAGAAAGCCCCGCTGCACAATTCGTCAGACCAGGGCTGGAGGCATCCTCATGAAGTTCTGTGTGAAATGCCAGAGTGTCTTCATTCCTGAGCTCACCATCAGCTTGGTTGTAACGTCCGTCCTTCTGCTCTTCTGGCAAAACCATCTTCGTACCCAAGACGCTTCTTGGCTGGCCTCTTTTTCTTCCCGTAGTAGAGTGCACAGAGCCTGTAGATGGTTTCGCACTTTGCAGAAGGATGTGTGGCTTGCCAAAAGGACTTTGTTACGTCCACGGTGGACATGACTGAATGCTGTGGAGAGCAAGAGTCAGATGAAGGCTGCAGAGGTCGCGCACGCAGGGCTTGCTGTTCTGAAAGTGAGATCCCAGATGAGTTGCTCCCCTTTTTATAGGCAGTATAGGTTCCTGCTTGCATCCTCTGCATCCTCTAGGGCATCTACTCTAGGCATCCTCTAGACATCCTTAATATCTGAGATAGGTCCCCTCTGTGAACTTTTTTTTCTTTTTACATGCTTGTTCCGTTGCATGCATCTGCTAGGCATCCGTTGCTGGCATCCGTTCTGCGTCTGTTCTGCTTCGTCCCTGCGTCGAGCGATGTTGATTGTGCGGATTGCGAGCGGTGCCTAGCGGATATGCGGATTGCGCGTACGGATGCAGGAACGGATGCATTAGCAGATTGCAGAACGGAACGAATTGGATACATTTTCCAGCGAAAGTTTTAGAAGGCAGCTCAACTTTTCTGAGCGGATTGAAACGTCATAAACGGATGTTGGCGGATAGAGAGGGAAGCCAAAACGGAGTTAGTGAGTACATCCGCGTTAAACCACGGATGGCAAGCTTTTTTTTGCCCATTTTACATCCTCTTTGCATCCTTTGGTGCAGTGTGACAGGGGCTTTAGCTACTGTTCAGATGTTCGGTGTTTGTTGTTTTCAACTACAGCCTCTCAAATTGATTTTATTATATTTGTATTCTGAATTTATTTATTTGATTTGTCAATCACTTACAAGATAATAGGTATAAGTATAAACATGAGTAAGAATACAGGAAATAAATACGAATAAATAGGGACAATCGGGCAGGGACGGTTGTCATGATTGTGCACTTATGCATTCCTAATTAGGAGTGGGATGAGGTCAATAGTGGATAGTTTGAGGTTAAAGTTTTGGGTTTGGGGAAGAAACCACAGAGTCAGGTAGTGCATTCCAGGCATTGATCACTCTGTTTCTGAAGTCATACTTTCTGCAATCAAGTTTGGTTTATATTGAGTTTGCATCTGTTGTGTGCTCTTGTATTGTCTGGTCAATATATCAAATGCCTGGTCACCTTGCCACTTTTCTCACATAGGAGGAAGAGGATGTTATAAGTCAATGGTTATCTTCATCCAGCTTCTATTTGGATCAGCTATAGATGAAGTGGTTGCTAACTACATATGAAATCTGGTGCCTTAAAGCAGTTGTGTTGTTCATGATGCAAAAAGGATTAATTACACTGTTTGGGAAGACCAGGGCATTTTATGGTTCCTGGGTCACATCTAGCCCTTTGGCTGTTCCTGTCCAGCCCATGTGAGGTTAATTGAAAATTAAAAATCAAATGTAAATATTTGCAACACAGGGGATGGGAGAAGAAGCTGAGTCGGATCTGGCTCTGTGCAACCATCATGCGCTCCTTTATTTGACCGGCAGTCACAGGAGGACAAGGTCAAGGGGTAGCCTTGCAGGCAAGTGGACGGATGAGTGGAGAACAGCTAGTGACTGTTGGTTTGGTCCTCCACATCCGTCCCAGTTCCTCATGTGGTCCCTTGGGAAAATTAATTGCTCGCTCCTTTATTAGAGGATCTTCTCTCAGGGAAAAAACATGGCAAACTATATGTATTTTTGTTGCTGAAATACTTTTCAAGACCAGGCATTGGGGAAGGGTCATCATGCTTAAAGTGCCAGTGAGAAGTGAGAAGTTATTCAACTTTTTCTATTAGATTCATGACAAAGGTAGCCTTTCCAAAGCTGCAATGTTAATTGCGGAGGAAAATTCCTACTGAAATCAACATGGGCCTTGGGGCTGAAGGATTTAAATGAAAGTGTCAAGACTTGCAGCCATCTTTCTGTCTCTCAGTTGCCAAAAGGATTTAAATTTCATCCCCAATTATCCCAATCTTTGGTTATTTAATGGATCAATTCAACATAACTCAGAGTTATTCTAGAAATAGTGACCAAATTATTTGTAATCTTACAGATTGTTATGCAACTAATAAAGAATCAAAGGGGCAAGGGGGGTCCATTCATAACATTTTCTATTATACTTAAACCTTAGCTCAGTTTGTAATCTTCTGTTAATAGACAGTTCTCTTCCTGTATTATGATAACACTTAGTTGACACTGGATAATTTGTGGCCTTCCTTTCCATTCCAGATTTGTCACTCAGGTGGATATCTTTTTTGTATGTCAAGAGAGACAGAGCTCCTGTGCCCATATGTTATACATTGCTCCAGCATCCTGACACTAGTAGCCTCATCTCCTGCCCTTATCCCAGAAGAGGCCAGAACTGGAATAGCACAAATACTTGTCCTGTCTGGTTAGGGACCTTATGTAAACTTCCTTGCCAGCAATTGGGAACATTTTTCAGGACCTGAAAGAGTAGCTATGCTTCCTTTCCAAGCCTTCCTCTAAGACAAGGTAGCCTTGCAGACAGTGGTTTGGCAAGCATCAGGCCCAGATTAACTTTCCCAACATGCAGTTCTTCCTCCCAAGGGCTCTCACCTTCAGCAAAACAATGCCCTAATGGAAAGTGAACCTCCCCAGACTTTCAAGCTTTGAGGAGAAAAGTTCCGGAACAGCTGTCCCAGAGTTTGCAGGAAGAGGAGGATGGAATTAGCCTTGGTCTGAGAGTTGTGAAGGGAGGAGGCTGTCAGCAATGGGGATGGCTATGAATTCTGGGAATGTTTATGCAGCTGCAGTCTATTAAAGAGGGGAGATCCTTTCCTTTTATTAATCCCAGCCTTAAAGCTCAAAAGGAGCTGGAGTTTCCTACAGGCAGGCGTGTGCACACTCGCTTGCTCACCCATATGTGCAAATAGGTGCATTCAGGGCTATCTCTAGGGCTTGCAGTTTAATTCTTCATATTTCCAGTTTGATCTGCAGCTGGCTGGTACTCTGTGCTAAATGCATCCTGGCTGGGCTAACCATAAATATTTGATAAGGGAGAGAACGCACACTAGATATTCTCAGATCCTTTGTTATTATTTTACATATCAACATGGATTGGAAAAAAGATTTTCTTGAATCAAATTTGAACTGAGTTATAAACAAAGTTGTGACACCATTAATTTATCAGAATTAGTCAAATGATCTGGATAAGCAACAAATTTCTGAAACCCAGGGTCCCTTGTCCTAGACATAATCACTTCCCAAACACTTACAAAGGAGTTTCAGTTATGAGAAGTTTTATATAGGTCAAACTCTCCAGAAGCAGTGCATGCAGAATTAATAACATGCCTACTATCAAAGTAGAATCCATTTTGATTTGTGTTCTGTCAGGATGTCTTATTCTCAGACCCTCTGGCAAGAACTGAATCTTGCTTATAGTTGCCTTTTTTAAAAATAAAAATTGACTTTTTAAAGATAACAATCAATTGCTAAACAAAACCAGACTCTTTTTCTTTCCCCATTTAATCCTTGTTGATCATAGTGTGATTTAGGAAGCAGCTGGATTACTTCATTTAAAGTATTCATCTAACAAATTGTCCTTACTGCTGATCCCTATTTTGTCTATTTAGTAAAGAGACCAACAAATTGAGCTGCCCTTGCTATTTTAATGTGAGACAAAGCAAGAAAAACAATTTGCCATGTCAAAGTGTTCAACAAGTTGCAGAGTCAGAGGTGCTCCAAGCCTTCAACTGCTTTGGTTTTGGACTTGGGTTGAGAGCTCTTCTGTAAGAGCATTAAGCCCCTATCCAAACTAGCATGGTTGATAGACCACAGGCATAGAGCAGGATGAAGCAGTAGAGAGTAAAAGATAATTGCATCCACCCTTTTTTTTTTTTGCACTCTCCTTTCTTTGCACTCAATGGAACTGAGGATTGATGAGTTAACGGTGTTTTGAGGTCAACATATTTGGGAAAAAAATGTTAATTTTAAATTGTTTTGTGAGGAATTGAAGAGTGGAAATAGTGGCGTGTGAAAGTGTTGATCAATGCATGCTGACTCAGAAGTAACTCTTACAGTGTTCACTGAGGCGAACTGCATGTTATTTTACTGTATACTTCTTGTGCAGTTAAGATTTTCTTTGAGAATAAAGATTTAAGGAGATTTGTTATTTCTATTCCAGTGATAACTATAATTTAGGCTGCAATCCTAAATATACTTATGTGGAATTAAGTCCCATTTAATTCTAGATAAATATTTCATGTATTTTTTTAAACCCCTATGAAAAATTTAGCATATTCAGTGGGATTTTCTCTTGGATAATGTTAAGTTCCACTTCAGTGAACTGAACTAAATTCCATATGTGTGCTTGGGACTGCAGCCTAAAATATCACAACTGATTTCAATAAGTCCCCAAAAATGTGTCCAAGTACTTGACAAACAGCAGTATATAGATGCTGTGGCACAAGAAGAGGAATGTAAAATGGTTTTGGATAAGGAACAAATCTGTTTTTAAGTGCCTTGCTGGGGCTATTCTCCAAATAGGTGGGATGATAAAAAAGGGACTGAGTTGCTATGAAAATTACATTCAATTAATATTTAGATTGAATTAAATGCATGCATCTCTTCTGTCACATTAAATTTTACAATTTGGTGACAAGTTTTAATAAGGATAGCTATGTTCAAATTTTTGGAGGAGTGGGATTCTACCAGTTCGCATCTATTCGCTAGAACCGGTTGTTAATATTCTAAGCAGTTCGGAGAAACGGTTGTTAGAAGAAATTACTGGCCTAATCCTGTAAGGAAGGCAGGAAGGAAACATNGTATGGAGTGACCATTCAAAGTTAAATGGCACTGAAAAAAGTGACTTATGACCATTTTTCACACTTACGACTGTTGCAGCATCCCCACAGCCATGAGAGGCCAGGCGAGGAGATGTGTGCCTCAATGTAAATGATATTGAGTTGGCCACACCCAGCCAATAACCTGACCACCAAGCCACATCCACCCAGTCACATGACCACCAAGCCACACCCACCACCTAAGCCATGCCCACAGAACCAGTTGTTAAAAAATTTGAATCCCACCCCTGGATACGTGTAACACTAAGACTCAAAACGTGGCAGTTCAAAATGGAGAAATAGATTGGTACCTTAGTACAGAACTGCATTGAAATTCAATTAATTTGATACTCAATGCATTTTGATGAGAAAATTTTTGTCCCAATACTTGACTTTTGTTCAATAATCAACATGCAAACTAGAACTTGTTGGTGTCAATTACTACCCTTTGCAGCCAAAACAAAAGGTTTAGTCATTTGATAGCTTTTGCCCTCTTCACATCCTCTTGCAGTCTTATTTCAGCTTCTTTAGTCATTTTGTATATTTTTGTACTTTTTTCTCATCAATATAGGTAAGTTACAGTTTTTATTTTATTTAAGTATTTATTAATTTTATGTTAATTTCTTATGTAAGGTAATGATTTACAACCCTATCTTTTTACATATTGACTTTAAAAAGTGCATTGTCTTTGGTTTGAGAATGCATTAAAATTATTTACATTGTTCCTTATGGGAAAAATTTGTTAAGTAGGTACAATTCATCATTTTTGGTACTCATTGTGCCTCCCAGAAGCAATTAGCAACAAGTATTGAGTACCACTGTACCTGCTTTCAGTTTCAATTTGATAAGACTTTCAGATAATATGATTAGTGGATTTCGTTAAATTAAGAAAGGTCACTTTTCATATTCACTTTAAAGCCACATTCTCACTCTCTTTCCTTGCAGTTTTAAGTGGTCAGTACCAACAAAGAGAAATCAGCTGTGGATTTTTTCCAATAAGCTATTGGGAAATCAAGACAAATCTGCAAATGAAAGGAAAGACATAAAAATTCATGGAATACAGAAATTGTGTAACTGCAGAAAGGACATACTTCTGCCACATAGAAAGCAAGACAGAAAGCAGAAGACTTCAAGAGTGCACAAAAGTATTCAACCATGTAACTTTCTCCCCTGCAGTCAAAAGCAAAACTACAACTTTAAAGTAATTTGAATGAAGACCTCCTAATGGACAGGCATTTTGCTTTGGGCAAATATAATATCCAGTCTACATGGCACTGCTTTCTCTCCCTCTCTCTCTGGCAGACATGCACAAGTATACAGATTAACAGACTAACACAAATACAAAAGAGCACATCATACAGAATTTGACAGTTGAAAACAATATGACATGCACATTGCACAACAACATTGCAGCAGGATGTTCTAGGCAGCCATTGGGATGTGATGTGCCAGGATATAACATCACCTGCAACAACATAAATTGTGATGTAGCCAAAAACCACACGGAGCAGCAGGAATAATGGCACAACAGGACACCATGGACAGCAATAAGAAGAACACTGCATGCTCAGGCTTTATGTCAGTGGTTTCTCCTATTTGTCCTTGTTAACATTCTACATCTCTTTGATTCTGGGAGTTGAAGTTCACAAGTCTTAAAGTTGCCAAGTTTGGAGACCTCTGAGTTAAGCAGATATGACCATTCTCCAACTGGTTTCTCTGGAATGAACTCTGAATGTGAGAACAAGTAGGAATTCTTCTACATGCTACTTACAATGGGAGCCTATCTATAGTTTGAATCAGTGATATGATCAAAGTAAATAATCAGAACCCATATGGGACGGACATCACCAGGTCACAAACCCAGATGGATACAATGAGTCATCTAATCCATCAGGAAAGACTGCTTGTTGACCTTAAAGTTAATGATTAACATAACTTTCCATTTGACTGCATTGACCTCCTGTCTCTGTAAGTCTGGGTTGTACTGAAAATCTATATTTTGAAGCAAAAGCTATTTTGATCATTTTTGAAGTCCTAATAAAGTTCTGTCCCTGGTTTTAAATCCAACAATTTAAACAAAGGGAAAAAGAGCTTTTAAAAATACAACTTACTTTTTTGTCTTCTCTGAAACCTTGCAAGCATAGTTGAACTGAAAACACACACACACACACATACTTTCCTTTCTTCAAAAAGCAATGAAAAAAATAAACACAACAAGCATCATCTATTTTGAGCCTTTCTGAAAAAAAATAAAAGCTAGTAAGAAAACTCTAAACTTCTATAAATAAAGATCTAGCTGCAGATCTGCAACTGAGTAGAGAAATATTCCTACAATGACCACAGAGATGTGAATAATCTTTGAAAAATCTTTCAGCACCAGCTCCTTGCCAAAACTATGGTCACAAGCCACGGTCA
>BHFT01004873.1:0-29798 GCA_004320025.1 Laticauda laticaudata
AAGGGGTCAATCTATTTTCTAAAGCACCTATAGGCCAGACAAGGAATAATGGATGGAAACTGAACAAGGAGAGATTTGACCTGGAAATAAGGAGACATTGATAGTGAGAATAATCAACCAATGGAACAGCTTGCCCTCAAAAGTTGTGGGAGTGCCATCACTTGAGACTTTCAAGAAGAGATTGGACTACCATGTGTCAGAAATGGTATAGGGTCTCCTGCTTGGGCAGGGTTTGGACTAAATGACCTATAAGGTCCCTTCCAACTCTAATTATCTGTTAAGTCTGTTAAATTCTATCACTTTCACCAATCATTCATCCATTGTGGATATTACTAGATCTTTCCATCTTTGTACCATACAATTGTCACCACACCAGGGAAATCAGGAGATCCAGGCATTTCATATGGGTATATAGATTTATTCAAATTTAAATTCTCTTCTGGAATCTGAACAACAAATGGTTAAAGAATTTAGCAAGAAATAAGGAATTCAAAGACTTCTGTTTTCCAGCTTTTTTACCCATCCACGAAGTATGCTAAAAGGACCATATTCTTTTTCACATTCCCAACAAAAAATTGAAGTAATTTATACATGCTAGATAATTTTTCTGATGTCATATACGAATCGTACATTTTATGAAAATTCTCTTTAAGGTTATAAGAATGAGATACTTGGTTTCCATATGGTTTCATTTATTTATCAATCTTATATGCCACATGTCTTGCCAGAGGTGAGGCGAGACAACTTACAGAGATTGGATACAATGTGGAATAAAATATTCAAGCAAAAAAGAACTTAAATTTAAAAAATCAATTAAAATAAAAGTAAGCAAGCAGGGGAAGGTGAAAAATAACAGAAAGGAGGTAGAACTATAATATCTTTATGACCTGTGAACTTCAACTTTGAGAATTCCTGAGGCAGCCTTTCAGGGATTCTGGGAGCTGATGTCCACTGGTCATAAAGATTCTACAGTTTCTACCCCAGCTCTACAACATCAGCCACCTCCAACATGCCACACTCTCCTTTATGAGCTATTCTTTGAATAAGCAACAGGATTGCTTCAGGTCGTGGGAGCTAATCACAGATTCCAATTTCCTTACATTGTGGCTTTTAGACTACCATCCTGCACTTGAAAATTCTAAACATAAAACATTAAACAACTTGCAAATTTCAGAATACCAAGGTAATTTATTCTAACTGATTTACAAAAAGACCAGAATTTTTGTTTTATTTGTTTTACATATGGAAGACCACAAATAGTCTGAAATCTCTCAATTGGAGGTGGCTGGCTTTCAACTATTTATTTCACTTTTGTGAAAACTTCGTAAAAAATATCTGAATTCTTTGGGGAAATATTCATGAATCATTAAAACTCCCTGGATAAATAAAAAACCAGAAGGATTTTAAATGAATTACTGACAGTTTGACAAACAGTTCTAAATACTCAGTTCAGCACTAAATGAATCATGTATAATAGATCCCTTACCTATTTCTTCCTTTCTATAAGTTCCATTTTAAATTAATATAAATTTCATTAATTGTTTCATTAAAAGTCATTGGTGGGTTTCAAGGGGGCCAGAGTTTATTTTAAAAACTAAATATTATGATTTGAAATGTATGGTGTATGCTTAGATGTAATCTATTCTTTTGCCTGAAGTCACCTGCCTCTAGGAAGACTATAAACACACTGCAAAGATAGGAACACATTTTAACAACAACAACAATAATTCATGGGAACACAAAGTGGAAAAAGTTGTCGAAAATGAGAAGGTAAAGATCTTGTGAGACTTTTAAACACAGACAGATCATGCTTTGGAACACAATATGCCAGATATCACAGTTGTCAAAAACTGAAACATACAATTTGTTGATACTACTGTACCAGGAGATGCCAGAATCAAAGAAAAAGAACTGGAAAAAAATAGTGAAATATTGCAACCTGACCACTGAAACTATGCAATTATGGATGAAACATGTACTGATGATATCCATTGTCATCAGGGCACTTGGTACCATGTCCAAGAATTTTATAAAATACGATAAGAAATTGCAGCTTCTTGCAATAACACCAGCAGAGCTGCAAAAAAACCTGTGCTACTTAGAACATCGTACATTTTAAGTTGATACCTAGGATGTTAGCAGCAACCAGTATCAGCCATCAGTGCCAGTCAATAATATTTGTGATACATTTTTAAATATTCAGTTGACTTGAGTTTCATGTTTAATGAATAAAAGAGATAATAATAATAAAAATGGATTTGCAAATTTCACCCACTATATAGCAAGTTTTTTTTATCCTAGAAAAAGCTATATCCTATCATCTTGAACTCTCAGACTTTATGGGTAAAGTCTTTTCTCTTTAAAAAAGAGAAAACATTTAAAACACAGTTTAACTGTAATCATTTGTGCAGAGAGGAAAAACAGTAATGATTGGTGGCTAAACCATACAATGAACAATTGAGAGAATTAGGTATGTCTAGTCTACCAAAGGCAAAGACTAGAGGTAATATGATAGCAGACTTTTACAGTATTTGAGGGGCTGTCACAGAGAAGAAGTGTGTCAACCTATTCTCCAAAGCACCTGAGGGCAGAAGAAGAAATAATGAGTAGAAGATCATTAAAGAGAGATCCAACCCAGAACTAGAAGAAATGTCTTGATATTGAAGACAATTTATCTGTAGAATGGCTACCTCCAGAATTTATGTGTGCTTCATCACTGGAGATTTTCAATAAAAGAATGGGTAATCATTTGTCTGGAATAGTATGAGGTCTCCTATTTGATCAGTGTTCTGACCCACACCCTTTTCCAACAAATTAAACACAATCCAAAAGGAACAGAAACCTTGTAATGCTTTTACAAAATAATTAGCTGTGATAAGCACAAACCTTGCCAAACTGTGCGAGACTTGCCAAAAGATAACAGACAAGGAATAATTTACAAACTAAGAATCTTCAAATACAAACTCAGGATAGTGGCATATTCATGAGACTGGAGTTTCAAAATGTTTTTGCCTTCTGCAAAGTACGTTCCTTTCACAGCTGGCTTTTATCTTCTTGAAGGAGGGGCCATTACCTTTCAGCCTTACTCCCGAGTTGCCCATGCTGTTGTAGCTGTTCTTTCCTATGAACAATCCTGCGTGCATACGCACTTGGCACAGGCTCCTCAGGAACCTCCTCATCACTGCTGCCAGCCCACACAATCTCTGAAGGCAGCAGTCCACTCCCTAATGATCCTGGCCCCTAATCTGAATCCTCACTTTCCTCAGCTGTCCCCACCTGCTGCCGGCTAACCACAACAAGCAGGCAGTTGGACTAGAAGGCCTCCAAGGTGCCTTCAACTCTCTGTTCTCTGTTTAAAGTATTTGTTACTCAGGATTATAAACTACTTCAATGCAGTGAATGTATCAGAATAAATTTTGTCTGTTACAAGGTTAAACAACAATATCAGTACTTAATAATCATTAATCCTGTTGCACCAAGCAAACACTTTCCACTACAGATAAGCACTAGCTACTTCAAACTAAATTTCTAAAACAACAGGCCTTCCTGAATTCTAAATTTTTTGGAGCTTCTCCAATCTTGCTGGTGTGTTTTATAGAAGAGCGGCACCAGCAGATAAGGCCTATTTTTGACTGCTCTGAAACTGTGTTGAATTAAAGACTACAGAGTCTTACTGGATAAGCAGATATTGCACTGCAGGGAGCAAACAGTCCAAGTATTTTCCCTTCACTGTACTTAACTTGATAGTATTTTCTGAAGTCTCTTCTGTCATAGGATTCAGTTTAAAAGCCAAGCACCTTCCAAATGCTCTCTTCAGTTGGGTTTTTGAAAGGCCCAGCTCATCTTTTGCTAAGAGTCTTGAAAAGGTATTCCTTTAAGCAAGAATCCAAATTGTTTTATTTGGCACCATCTATGTAGGCAGTTTTCACTTCTAGTGTTCTTCTCTTTCTTCCAAACCACATTCTTTAATAAGAAGGAATGAAGAAAACTCACCAGCTGTGCTCTCAGATCTTTTACTTTGCCAGATGGCACTTAATAGTCCCTTGCAGTGTCTTCTAGTTGGTATCAGACTATTTCATTTATGCCCATGGGGTTCAATAGAAAGGAATAATTGTCAGTGGAGTTGAAGAAAGTGAACATCAGGAAAGCAGAAGATACTTCTTTACAGACTGACAAATTGCTGCTCCAGTCCCTTAAGTGAGGTCTCTGATCACCACCTACCTGTTGGCAGAGACAGGAATCCTTATCTTTTCAAAGCCTCCAGATCTGAATTGTTGAAGCTGTGGAACTGAAATAGAAGAGCTGCAACTGGCATAATAAAAATGAAGTATATTTGTTAATTTGGAGACTGGCCTTTCTGCTTTTATCTGGCAAATGTTATCAAGGGCATTACTATAGTTGTATACACATGCTGAATGAGAAGCCTGCATTATCTGCTTTCTGACCCTTCTCCGAATATCCAACACAATCTCATTATTGCTATGTACAGTAACACATTCATCTCTAACCTTGTAATGTTACATTTGGAACAGCTGTCTGCAATAAAAAGACACTGAATGCATCAGACTCCTGAATGAAACTCAGCAAATATTTCCAGTCACACACCATGCTGCTAGGATTAAACATGGAGGCTCTCTATATACAACAAAGGCAAGAGAAGAATCTTAATTTAATACTATAACATACTCTATAAAACTGTTGAATGTTGTCTGTATAATTCAAGATGCAACTTTCTTGCTATAAAGGTAAAGGTTCACCTCACACTTATGTGCAAGTCATTTCTGGCTCTGGGGGAGGGGGTGCTCATCTCTGTTACAAAGCTAAAGAGCCAGCACTGTCCAAAGATGTCTCTGTGGTCATGTGGCTGGCATGAAATGCTGCTATCTTTCCACCAAAGTGGTCCCTATTTTTCTACTTGCATTTTTACATGCTTTCAAACTGCTAGGTTGGCAGAAGCTGGGACAAGTAACAGGAGTNGGTCCCTATTTTTCTACTTGCATTTTTACATGCTTTCAAACTGCTAGGTTGGCAGAAGCTGGGACAAGTAACAGGAGTTCACTCAGTTACGCAGTGCTAGGGATTTGAACAATGAACTGCCGACCTTTATGATTGACAAGCTCAGCGTCTTAGCCACTGAGCCACCGCATCATTTTTTCTTGCTATATCCCAGGGCAATTAAAGCTGTTACCTCTTCTTCCTCTATCATTTCATGGACTCCTTGATGTCTGTTTCAAAGACAACAATGTTGAAAGTAAGGAGTTGTTGATTTTTTATACTGCTCATATTTGTGCTGTCAGCTTCAATCTCATTGGAGAATCCTGGGATCTGAAGATGGATGAGAGAAAGACCAGATGTTCTCATCTTGGATCCTACTCATTGAATGCATTACACAGGGAAAACAATTCAGAAAGTACTTGATGCTATGATCAGATCACTCCAAGGTATAGTTCTTAAACTAAAGGAAACAGTCATGCCTGAAAATGTATCATCTCTGTTTTACCAAGTGCCATATGTAAATTTGTTGTTCAGCTTGCCTCTCAACCTTAAATCCCTAGGCATTCCTTACCTAACAAGTCTGTCATTCCTAAACTTTGAAAGTACATCAGACAAAAACCATTGAAAGTCCTGAAAAATAATTTTATGATGATTTATGACTCTTCAAGCCTTTGGCTTTCTTTGAATTCTCAGACACATATTTTTGTCGCAAAGTGTTTTTAAATTGTGAAGAAAGAGGTAAACAAATGTTCAGAAGAACAAGCTAATTTCTACATTAATTTCATTTCCCACTTGGGAGAGCAAACAGTGATTTCTCATATAGAAAAATGTGCACTGTGAAAAAGCATATTATAATTACTATTTTTATTTGATACTGCTAGATATTGAAAGCAATTTCCCCCTTTCCATATTAGTTTGGAGTGTAAAATAACATATTTACAATTAAATGTAAAGGAAGTATATCCAATGAATAGAGTGTAGTTATACTAAATATGTGCCTCACTTGAACAGCTGTTTTGTCATATAAAAATGAAATACTTTTTTTTCCATTCCCAGCAATGAAAGCTAATTATCAGAAAATATATACCATTCAGAGTGTAAATGCAGATTTGCACCTTTCAAAAAGAAAAAAAAATGACATATCTGCAATAATAAGATAATATATTTTTCTAGAATATTTATTCTGTTTTTTCACATACAAATCTCACATTTCCACTTGTGATTAACAGTCTCTCCTATAGCGCTGAACATTATTGTGCAAAACTAACAGTGTTTGTTTATTTACTTAGAATTATTAGAAAAATGGTGAGTTTTAAGTTTCTGGGTATGCCCAGAAGATCATTGGTTGCCCTCTCCCCTCTTTGGAAGAGTTTTATAACTCCCGCTGCCTTAAGAAAGTTCAAAACATTCTCAAAGATCTATCTCATCTGGGAACCCTTTTTTTTTTAACTATTACCATCTGGAAGACAGTACAGAATAATAAAAAACAAGGACAAATAGGCTGAAAAACAGCTTCTACCCAGGGCAGTAGCTCTTTTGAATTCTGCTGTATAGTGCAGTGTTGGTGTGGTGACAGGGATTTTTGGTTCAATGTGTGAAGAGTGAAGGATGTGTGTTTGTGTTTATTTTCATGGTCATGGTCATGATGTGCACTGAAGGTGGTGTTTGATTTTGTTGTACGAGGTGCAATGACTATAAAGTAAACTAAGTGGGAGCCGTACAAATCTCTAGTAGAAAATCATTCAAAGTTTTCTTGCATGACCCAGGAAGCCTTGCATAACTTCCTGGATCACACATGATTATTTAGTTGATGGAACCCAGAGTGTACTCATCCTGTTGGACCCATCTTGCTTGGCCAGAAACCAAGATGTAAAATTGGGTATCATCTGTATATTAATGATACCAGACCCCAAACCAGCAGATAATTTTATTCAGTGATTATTCAATTGAATGTGAGATAGTATCAAACAATTGAAGGCAGATGATAGGCAGAATATCTTCCCACTTGTCAATACCATTTGAAACTGGACAAAGAAAAAGGAGGACAGTTGTTGTAAAATAGGGTCTCCTATCCCCAACTCCTGAAGCACACCCTCAAAACTGAATACTGTGATCGATAGTTTCAAAAAGTGCTGAGAAACTAAGGAGCCTGAGGATGGAAACACCACCATCCCCATCAAGAAGTACAGATGTAGTAGCAATAGAGATCCTGTAGAGGGCACACAAAGCATACTGCTGTGCCTAATACCCATGGGCCTCTTTGTATTATCTAACTCTCTGTCCCAGGTTGGTAAGTCCCAGACTTGTACTATGATCTCATCTATTAACATCACCACTATTCTTAAGGATTAGTGGGAGGATTCACCAATCCTAATGCTGTATCTATGTTGCCTTTGTCTGCCTGTAAAAATCATATAAAAAGAATAAATGTTGCCCAGGCAGTCAGATATCTTGGCATTCTGCACAATGACTGGTCTTTGAACTCCATCATGCAAACAATGAATCTCTATACTAAACTCTGGCTTGAAACCAGGGTCCAAATAATGTGTTTCATCTGGAGATGAAGCCCAACTATCCTCTTTACTACCTTACCTAAAAGAAAACATTGGAAAATGATCAAGCAATATCTTCTTCATTATCATTGCCTGGAGTGAAACACAGGTAACCTCCTGACAGCTTTAACAGGCCCCAAAAGGGACCTGGATTTAACAAGCAGGTGGCCAAGCTGTAAAGTTTCTTACAGGACCAAACTCAGCTCAGACAACTATATAAAGCCTTTGCCCAGGTACCTTAATGGACCCATCCAGTCAAAGTCCAATTCTCTGTGCATTCAAGAGACTTTATTTTCCTAAGTGTGAGAATATTCTTCACAGCAATTCTGCTAATGGTCCTGCTGAATCTCCTTCCTCAGCAGAGACCAGGTTGTCATAAACAGGACTGCCAGATAGCTAGTGTCAGACTCTACAAGGGTGGAAAAATAAGAAAAAATATTGGAATTGATCCCTAAAATCTAGCCCAGGTACATGGTTCTCCTGAGAGGAGTTGCTTTAATAGGCTCAGCCTCACCTCTGCAAGTGAAAAGCCATCAGAAAGTGACCTAACCATGGCAATGGACTAACAGCTACAGTATGTCCTCCAAAACCAGATCACTTCTCAACTGCCACAAGACAACGACTAGATCTAATGTATGGTCTCTGCTCTCCTTTGGGCCCTGGATGATCTGGAAGAAATCTGTGATTGCCATGTTAACCATGAGTTTTTGAATTTCCCCAGTTGTAATGTGACTGAGGGACTGACTGAAGTCCCAAAGCACCTGGATCTCAACCACCAGCCCAGCAATGAAGTATAGCAGCTTAACAGCACAATCAATNAGCACAATCAATAATAATACTGTGCAACAGGGAGAGTTGTATAGCAGCAGCAATTTCTGGGAGTAGAGCCTCTATAAATTCCAAAAAACCTACAAACAAACACCCACCTCACAGATGATAAATGGTCTCCTGATCTCCCCCCCCCCACATCTGCCAAACCTATATTTGGCAAATCTTTGAGGACTCCACATCTGGCCCACTCAGATTTTAGTTTAAGCTGGATCACCTACCAATTTGTGAATGAAAACAGTTTTATTATAAATGTGACTTGGCATTCAAACACAACAGCTGGAGCCAGGGCTACTAAGGCAATCTGGTAACCTGCTCCAAGAAGAGATCCTGTGAGCTGGATACTGGAATTGTGGTTATACAGTATGCTCAATTTTCCTGAGAGTGGCTCACTTGCAGATTGCACCATATCTCTGTCTATTTTGGTCTTGATGTTCCAGCCTGTTCCCCAACCCTGATGTATTCCCAGATCCCTCAGATTTTTGCTTTTCTATTCTGGGCAGCCATTAACCTATCTCAGAAGCGTCAAACTTGCATTGTCATGGTGGTGTCACATGACATATCAGAACTTTTTTCCCATTCGCTAAACTAGGTGGGGGGGTGGGGCCAGCACATGATGCATCTGGCCTGTGGGCCATGAGTTTGACACCCCTGCCCTACCTGCTTACCTTTATTCCTATCCCAATTTGCACCCACATTCACAACAGCTTTGCAACCCATCCAATAACAAGGACAGGCTTTATGTTACTTCAATAAAGGCCAAGTGATGATATGAAGATACTTTAAGGAAAAGACTTATACTTTTCTCAGTTTGTTTATATATTCTTGTCTTGGAGCAGAGCAGGATGCTCCAAGATATAAACAAGCATAAAAAGAAGCAACCTCATGTCTCAGCATTTTCTCTATGATTATGTAAATAGTGCCAATAGGTCCAGGTGATTTTATAACATCTGTAATACTGCATATCTTGTATGTTTAAACTACTGAAGAGTTGCAGGAAATTTCTCTGCATGCTCAGATGAAATAGCTAAAAAAGGCAATACATTTGTAAAGCTCCTATGACATGTACAACCTTACCAACCAAGGGCAATCTGGGAGAAAACAACAATTATTGTTGTTTTCTTTTCTTTCCCACAGTCAGGAGGAAAAGGGAAACTTTATTTCCTACTAATCAAGATGCACAAAGTTGGTTTAAACCCACAATTTAGTATTCAGTCTGGAGAGATCAAATCTTAAAACCATGTTGACAGATTACAAGGTCTTAAGATACAACCTAACACCAAAAAGAAAAAAAAGTTCAATGTTGTGTTTGCAAACTTGCTGTGTTTTAGTGAGAAAAAATGAAGTGACCCACAAAGGCCAACACCTTTCTGACTACTGACACAACTGTCCAATAGCTGCAACCCTTTCAAAGGACTTGAGGTCCAGCGGGCCAAAGTTGATATAACTTTAATGTTTGTTGCAGTCAAAGACCAGAGCAATTTAAAAACACTCAAGGAATATCCAGTTAAAAATTATAGACTAAAATAATAAATAACATATTAAAATCTATATTAAAACCACAACTTGCAATCCAGTCTGCCAGTTGCATATTATTGGCATGGCCGAACTATAATATATCAACCCTTAAACTGCGAGGCCCATATTCATTAAATACTAATATACAAGAGAGTGATAATGCAAAAAGGTTTGCTTCATTAATTGTGTAAAATAGCTACGATGGATTAACCACCTGTTTCCAATGAATCCCCAGTGCTGTTACATAAAAACTAGTCACTTGCACTGGGATAGCAATAGCACTTAGACTTATATATAGCTTTACAGTGCTTTACAGTGCTTTACAGCCGTCTCTAAACAGTACAGAGCAGTGTTGGGAGTCAATTATTTTTTACTACCAGTTCTGTGGGCATGGCTTGGTGGGTGTGGCAGGGGAAAGATATGAAAATCTCCATTCAGAGGTGATATTTGCCTGTACTCTGAACTTCTCAAAATTTCCACTACCAGTTCTCCAGAACTGGTCAGAACCTGCTGAATACCACCTCTAATAGAGAGTCAGCATAATGCCCCCAACAATATGGCTCCTCATTTTACCCAACTTGGAAGGATGGAAGGCTGAATCAAACTTGAGCCTGGTGAGATTTGAATTGCAAATTGCAGGCAGCCAGTAACCAGCAGAAGTAGCCTGCAGTACTGCATTCTAACCATTGTGCCACTGTGGTTCACTATGTTTGTCCTGGAGATAAATATTTTTAAAATGGCCAGGATACCTATCAATTATAAAAAAATATAAGTTTTTTTAAATATCTCCATAAAAAAGAGCATCGAAGGAGTATGTATCCAACAGTCCTTACCTCAATGTTATTGCTAGCATCCCCAGCATACAGAACATGTCTATTAAGAACGCTCAACAGAAAACAAACAAACAAACAAACACAAACTTAAACAAGTATACATGTTAGGCTTACAGAAAAAAGCATTAGGTTTAAAGAATCAGAATAAACAAAGGAAAAAATGTATAAGTCTATCCAATCGGACAACAAGGCCTCAAGGAAAATAGATATGAAGGAAACAGATTCTTTGTTGAGCACAAGCAAAATGAAATCTAATGCCATTATATGCATAATTACACACCACAACAAGACATTTGTGTGTGTTATTTAGTTTCCTTCCTTCCTGATTCTTGTAGGATTTCACCCCACTGATGCTCACTGACAGTGAAAATCCAAAAGAATTAAAATCTTCCAGCAAGTACTTCCCTCATTTTTTACCTTAAAGGAGGGGAATTTTGCTTACTTAGGAATTTAGTCAACTGGCTGGCAAAGCCTTACTTTGCTATTTATGGAGATTAATGGGATCTCTAACCTTTTAACATTGCATTTGTGCCAGTTATTCAAAGCATTATATAATAATTTGCAATTATTCAAAGATGCATGAAGAAAACTGTTATCTAAAAATCTCTATTTTCGAACTCTTGTGTCTGGTAGATAAGGTATATTTGAAAATAAAGTGTATATATCTCATTAGTATTACTGAGATTCATCTTGCATAACATGGAAAATATAATTAGTAAAGCCCATGTCACACTGCACCAACGGATGGAAAGAGGATGTAAAACGGAGAGAAACACTTGCCATCCATTTAAACACGATTCATCCGTTCTGTACTCACTGCCTCCGTTTTTCATCCTCACTATCCATCCAGCATCCGTCGACTGAGGTTCCATCTGCTCAAAAGTTTTGAGCTGCTCAAAACTTTTTGAGCGGAAAATGTATCCAACGCATCCATTCTGCATCCGCAACGCATACGGGGAACATCTGTTCTACATCCATCGTCATCCGTTACACATCTGCTATATCCGCTAGGCATCCGCTGTGCATCCACGCAACTCAAATCCGCTCTAGCGGAAAACGGGCACAGGGAGGAAGTGAAATGGACACAGAATGGACGTGCAGCGTTAGTAGCACGGACAGAGAAAGGATGAAAGCGGATGCAACTCGCAAAGAAAGGCATTTAAAACGAAAAAACGTTCGCAGAGAGGACCTATCTCGGATATTAAGGATGTCCAGAGGATGCCTAGAGGATGCAAAAGGACACCTAGTGGAAAATCTATATTTCCTATAAAAAGGGGAGGAACTCACCTGGATCTCACTTTCATTCCAGCAGCCCTGCTGTGCAGACCTCTGCAGCCTTCATCTGGCTCGTGCTTTTCCACAGCATCCAGTCATCTCCACCATGGATCGTAAAAAACAATTTTGGTAGCCACCATCGTTGTGCAACAGTGCGAAGCCATCTACAGGCCTCTTTCAACTGTTCTACGGGAAGAAAAGGAGGCTTTCCAAGAAGTGTCTGAGTCTGAAGATGGATCATGAGAAGAACAAAGTACGGACTAATAAAAAGCTGATGGGAGCTGGAGGAACAAAGACCCTCGTGCATTCCAAAACTTCATGAGGATGCCTCCAGCCATGTTTTGATGAAGTTGTGGAGCGGCTGAGACCCAGGTGACCAAGCAGAGCACCAACTTCCAGCCCAGCCTGGACCCTGGGCTCAAGGTGACACTGACTCTGTGCCACCTGGCCTCAGGGATCACCTACAGGAGCATGCAGTATGGCTGGAGGGTGCCACACAACACCATCAGCATTTGTGGTCAGAGAAGTGGTGCAGGCCATCATCGAAGAATACCTGGAAGAAACTCCTCCAGTGCCCCTCCACTGAAGAAGGCTGGAAGAAAGTTGCAGAAGCAGTGGTATCAGAAGTGGAATTTCCCCCACACCATTGGAGCCATAGATGGCAAGCACGGCCTGCCAAAGCTCCAGCAAAGGGGTCCACTTATTTCAACTACAAGGGCTTCTTCAGCATCATCCCTTTGCCATGGTCGATGCTGACTACAAGTTCATGTACACAATGCTTCAGGCAACGGGTCAGCTTCAGATGCCCAGGTATACAATGCCAGTGACCTCAAGGAGGGGCTGGAACGCAACCTCATCATGGGCTTCCCAGATCCAGACCCCCTGCCCAACGACATGCAAATGTGCCCTACTCATTCTGGGGGATGAAGCCTTCTCCCTCAGAACCTACCTCATAGAAGCCCTACACTTCCAGACTCCTCCACCGTGAAGAGAGGATCTTCAACTACAGGCTGTCTAGGGCAAGGCGGGTGGTGGAGAATGCCTTTGGCATCCTGGCCAACAAGTTCCAGGTACTTCTCACCACCATTCAGCATCGCCCAGAGACCGTGAGGAGGTCATGGAAGCTTGCTGCATCCTGCACAATCTCTATGCGCACCCGCTATCCAGTGTTGCAGAACAGATTCTTTGACCCTCAACAAGCCAATGGGGACATAGAGCCTGGGGAATGGAGGCAAGGGCGAAACCTGATTAGACACTAAGAATGTGCAAGGCCCCAACAGAGCTTCACGTGAAGGGAAGAAGCAGCGCAACCTCCTGAGACACTGGTGCAACTCCCCAGCTGGAGCAATGGAATGGCAAGACAGGATGATAGATGATTAATGGAATGCTTCCTTCAGCCTGTCTCATCACATGATGAGATTGGGCCATTTTATGTTGGGTGGGCCTACAATGAACAGAGCATTAATAAAAAGAGTTGTGTTTATGTTGACATGTGGATGATTGATTACATTATTTATTGATAATAAAGGGCCACAGGTGTGGCAGCTGGGAGGGTGGACCATACAGTCCCACTTGCTTGCACTGGAGGTTTATCTATCCCACAAGCTATTACCCATCTCACAGGTATCCCTGCCCATCCCACAGCCATTACCCATCCCACAAGTTATCCCTGCCCATCCCACTGCTATCCTTACCCATCCCACAAGCATTGCAAAGGCTTAAACCATTTCTAAAAGTTTCCACCAAGACTTTATTGACAAAAATAAATGAAGCAAGTGTGTGAAGCAAAGATAATCTTTATTAACAAACAAGCTGTAAAAAAAAAAATGACCAAGTCAAGTGTCCAAAGCAAAAATAGCAATCAGGTAGCCACCCAGTCTCTGGCATTCTTCTTGGTCCTCTGAGGCGTGCCAGGTCTCAGAGGTGAAGGGTCCAGGTGCTGTGGAGGTGGCTGCTGCTGGAGTGCTGGTCTGAGGCACCACTGGGTTGCCTGGCCCCGAGAGGACAACAGGGGACGCGTGTGTTGAGGAAGCTCTTCAGGCAGCTGGCTCAGCCCCGTAATGTTGAGAGCCCCTTCCTCCATGACATGGGTGGTCAGCCCAATACCGATGACAGATGTACTGAGGCCAGGCTTGGCTGTGGGGTGGAGGAAGGAGCAGTGTAGTGGGGATGTCTTGGTCTGCAGCTGGTGAGGACTGGCTTCCGGTGCATCGGTGGCGTGTGGTGGCATCTGTGGCACCGCGTGGCATCCGATGTTCCTGTGTCTGGACTGGGAAGGGCTGCCTGTGCTGCTGGACCTCCTGGTAGCCATAGCCTTGGTAGGGGCAAGGCCTGTGAAAGCCTTGGAAGGCGATGACATCACCTGGGGTGGAGGAGCAGACCTGGACTAGGTGGGAGCAGGTTCATCTTGGTCTAGGGTTGTGAAGAAGATCAGTATCCAGTCCTTCACCACCTGGTACTGGGGTTCCGACATGTTCATGAGGGTCTGTTGACGTAGGCTGAGGAAGGGCTGTTGGTTGGAGGATGGGGTGTTCGGTGTGTACCAGCTTAAGAAAGGAGATCTACGCTGCTCCTGATGGTGTCTCTTATCTCCAGCAGGACAGTGTGGCTCTGCCCCTCCGGTCTGCTTCTCTGCCTTTCTGTGGAGGTGGAGCTGGGGGTGGATGTGGGTTGGGCTGTGGTGGAAGTGCGTCTCCTTTCTCCACTGCATCAGGGGGTCCTCCACGTGCTCCGCCGGGGTAGTACAGCTGTCGGGGGGTCTCTGTCATGGCACGCTCCACAGATACCTGCCTGGACAAAGGAGCTGACTCTTTGCCAGAAGAGGACTGGCTTCTCACGCAGTCTGCCTGAAAAGAGGGTTGTGAGAGGGCTGCCTTCCTCTGGTGGCGGATCTCACCCACCAAGAAGCTGCACTTGACCATCACATAGGTCTCTCTGTCCATCAGCTTGACCGCGGCCTGGCCCGATTTCTTGAGTTGTCAGAGCTTCCCGTACCAGGTGTGCATGTGCTTTCAGCAGCCGAGGAGCACCTCCGAAGTGTAGCCCAGCTCTCCGCCTTCTCTCTCCAAGCAGCCTGCTTCCTCTTGGTGTCTCGATACAGCCAGTGTCCCTTCCGCCAAAGATATTCATTCTCCCTCAGCCACTGCAGCACCTCCTCCTCAATGTTCCTCTTCTATGGTGTATTGCCTCCTCTCCCGTTCACGCGTCTGCCTCTTCCTCCCTTTGGAAGGGCCATATGGGGCCCTCATCAGAAGGGCTTCGAGGTTGTAGGGGCTGCTCCTCCACACCACAGCAACAGTACCAGCAGCAGCAGCACCAGCAGCACCAGCAATACCAGGAGCACCAGCAGGACCAGGAGCAGCGCCAGCAGAGTAAGCACCAGACAGAAGCACCAGCACCAGGAGACAGTGCCAGCACAGTACAGCAGCAGCAGAAGCACCAGCACTAGGAGCAGCGCCAGCAGAGTAAGCATCAGCAGAAGCCGCAGCACCAGAAGCAGCATCAGCAGATTAAACACCAGCAGAAGCACCACCACCAGAAGCAGCATCAGCAGAAGCACCACCTCCAGAAGCAGCATCAGCAGAGCCCCAGCCGCAGAAAATCGAGCCCGGGCAGCCGAAGCCCCAGCAGAAAGCAGAGTCAGGGCCAGGAGGTAGGAGGGAGGCCCTGTCCCTCTTGCCAGGGCTGGCAGCAGATGGCAAAGGCTTCCTTTTTCTTCCCATGGTTGTTGGGTTGCTGCCGGCTGGCTGGCTGGCTGGCTGACAAGCTGTGTCTGGAAGGAACATTTTGCTCGTCCGCTGTGTCCTTTTTACAGATGTTTTCTTCTGAATGGTGACCTGCTTGCGAGCTGCTTCCTTTTATATCTACGGGGCTGACGCCATGCATCCTCCCCACATGCGGCAGTGAATGGTAGGCATGCCGCTAGGCTTCTGCTCTGCATCCGCTGTATCCGCTCTGAATCCTCTCTGCATCTGCTCTTTCCGTTCCGCGTCCGCTTTGCTGTGCTCCCCCGGAATCCTTGCGATGTGCCATCCGCTCCCATCCGCTTCCATCGGCTAGGCTTCCATGGAGCATCCGCTTTCCATCCGCCCTACGTCCTCCCCCCGTCCGTTCCTTTCCATGTTGTCCGCTCTGGTTGGTTATGCAAATTCGGGGCACTTTTGAGAGCGGATAACAATGGATGGAACATTTTGCTTGTCCGCTGTGTCCTTTTCACAAACGTTTTGCATCCGTCAGCCAGTGTGACAGGGCCTTTACATTATTTAACTTTGCATTACAGTGATGAGGATGGTGAGAATGAAAAAGGCCTCTGCTGACATTGTAAGGCACAACTTCTGTGTTAAATTGTTATTGCCAATATTCTCAACATAGCCTCTTGATTTAATTAAATAGAGGGCAGGATTTATTTTTTTTTCAGCTACAAGTGCCATATCAGATGTATCTTTGTATCCTCAGTTCTTTTAGTGATGCCACATACTGACTCTTCTAAATGAATCCCATCAACCCTTCTAGCTTTCATTCATTCATAGACAAAGATATTTGTCAGCATTCCAGCAAACCTCCACTCCAACCAATAACTCCAAGACAGAAATCTTCTCAAAAGTTTATTTGGCTATTAACTGGCACAACTGGGAAATCCTGAATCTGAAAGTTCTGGGCTTCCTTGGAATAAGTAAAAACTACAATTCCATCCCCTGCACCCATCTGTACATCACATGGCCCAAACACCATCCATCCCAAATTAAGACTTCCTCTCACATAGGCACAAAAATAACATGGCCTTTAATTAGAAAAAGAATTTTATTATGTCTAACTACATACACCCAAAGAAATTCCCCCCTCTCACTTTTCCAAGCTCAAATGTGGCAGTGTGGGAGCATCTGGTCTCAATATGGTTTCCAAAGCTGACAATAACAGGAAATCATTTTTGTTACAGGTTTAAGAGGTTTATATACTTTGTTGACCTTTAGATTTCAGGCTTTGTTCTGATCCAAACATTGTTCCAAGGAAACAAACACGAAACAGAGGGAACAGCAAAATCTTTTAATGATTCTTTACGAATTCTGTTCCTTCACGGTTAAAAGGCTGTTTCAAACGAATTGTCTCTGATAAGAAGGAGCCTTGCCAAGGTTGTACAAGGCTGTCAAGAATACTATATAAAGTTACTGAGAAATATTTCAAACACAAAGAGTCTCCAAGTACCAACCAAGAGACTCCGAACATCCACAAGGCTTGAGTGCAAAACCTTCTTTGCTTCCTGCAAAGAAGTCCAGTTTCTCAGCTGATTTTTCTCTCTTAAGGGAGGGGCCATCACCTTGCAGCCGTACTCCCGAGTTGCCCATGTTGCTGCAGTTGCTCTTTCCTTTGAGCAGTCCTGTGTGCACACACACTGGGCACAGGCTCCTCGGGGACCTCTTCATCACTGCTGCCAGCCTCCACAATCTCTGAAGGCCGCATTCCACTTCCTGATGGTCCTGGCCCCATTCCTGCATCACATGTAGGCCCTTCATCTGAGTCCTCACTCTTCAAGACCTCAGCCATCTGCACCTGCTGCTGGCGAACCACAACAGGCTTTGAGAAAGATCAGTGACTTATATATTCATTCATAATATCTCAGAGTGAGTTTTCTAAAATATCATTTTTCTTGTAAGAAATTCAAGTATCAAACAGATTTATTTATTTCTTTTTTTTATTTATGTGCTGCCCATCTTGTCTAGAGTTACATTCAGACTCCTGGGCTTTTAAAGAGTATTGTCAGATAACACAACGATTTTAAGTATTAAATCCTGAACAATGAAATTTTTGAAATATGTGTTATCCAAGAGCCTTTTACTCTTCAAATGGGTTTCTATTACCATCATTCCAAGATGTCATAACTTTAAAGATCAGAATCATGAAGGCAAAATTTTCTCCCCCTCTAACACCCCATGGAAGTGAAAATTAGACTTTGAAGACAGAGAATATTTTTTAACACTCTGGAGCTTTGAAGTTAAAAAAGATTTCAGAATTACAGAATTGGAAGGAAATTTGGAGGTCTTCTCAAACAGGACACCCTATACCATTCCAAACAAATGCTGGTCCAAACTCTTCTTAAAAACCTCCAGCAATGGAGGATCTTCAACTTCTGAAGGCACTAATTAATTGTCAGGAAATTTCTCCTTGGTTCTGGGTTGGATGTCTCTTTGATCAGTTACTTCTTGTCCTACCTTCATATGCTTTGGAGAATAGGTTGACCCCATTTCCTCTGTGAGAGCCTCACAAATATATTGGAAGATTGCTATCATGTCCACCCTAGTCCTTCTCTTCATTAGACTAGACCAGTGGTAGTCAACCTGGTCCCTACCGCCCACAAGTGGGCATTCCAGCTTTCATGGTGGGTGGTAGGGGTTTTGTCCCCTACTTTATAAATCACCATTACTGTGGAACTGGTGAAAAGATAAAATTTTACTACTAATAGAGATGCAAAAGTGGGCAGTAGGAATAAAAAGGTTGACTACCCCTGGACTAGACAAACTGATGTTCATCAAATGGGTAAGCCTCAGCCCTCTAATCATCTTTGTTGTTCTTTTCTGCATTCTTTCTAAAATCTCAACATGTTTTTTTGTGTCATAGTGACTAAAACTATTTTTTGTCTTGCTAAAGCAGTATAAAACAGTGCTAACACTTATCATGGTTTTGATATTATCCCTATGGGGGTTTTTTTTTGGTAGCTGCAGGCTCATGTTTAGTCCACTGGGTTCCCATACCCCAAAATATCATGAATAACCCAAAAGAAAAGATGAATAAAAGATAAATCAATCCCAAATTCCAAAGGTACAAATGATCAGGCTCAAATTGTCACATTATGAAAATACTGAACATTCTTGAAAAATCCATTATGCTGGAAAATATGGAAGAAAACAAAAGAAAATGATGGTCAGTAGCAAGTGATTATAGTGTTGATTGCTGCACCACTGGAAGATAAAAATGACCAAATTCAAGAGATAATCCTAGAAATATTCAGCTATGTGGTTATTAAGAGTCAGTTCTGACTTGATGGTTCATAAGTAGTCATAACCTTGAACAATACTGAGAAATGAAACCAGAAACATCTGGAAAATTTAAGAGTCAGTAATTATTTAATAAACTTTTCCCAATCAATTTCTTGACAACTTTCAATTTATTTACATTTTTTTTCTATTTTTCTTGGATTGGTATCTTGGATGTTATCATCTCTATTATATAGTGTTTCAGTATTTGTTTTTAATCTTTTTTTGATTTCCTTTGAATTGGTTACTATCTGTCCATTTCCATCTTTTAGCATACCAATTTGAGGTTGGAACCTCTTTTTGAGTTCAGAGATCTGTCAGTATAGATTAAATCAAATCTGAGAACCTGTTCAACTTTAAATATCCCAAGAAAATGGTACATATGAACTTTGAATAGGGATGTAATCCATATATTAAATTATAGTCCAGCAAAGTTCTCCACTTTGAATTAAATTCTATGTCAGATTTGTTTCTAAAGTATGAATTCCCTTTTGTACAGCACAGTACCATGACTCCAAAATGCAAATCACATAATCATTCCAGTAAAAATATATATTATAGCCACAATGCAGTGCATATAATTATATATGTTAACTATAATTAGAGAGAATACATGCTTAGTAAGAATATCACAGGTTGATATTGAAATTCGGGTTTAAAATTTTGTTTAACTCTAATATGAATTACATTCTTGAAGTCAAGACAGCTCAGTTAAAAGGGGAGGGAGTTCTTCAAATATCTTTCAGATAGAAGAATTCAAATTAACCAATGAGGTTGTAGCTGCAATCAACTTACAAGCATCAACTTAACATAAAGCCAAGACATATGGAAATCAGGCTGGAACATAGAGCCAAACAGATGTTATTGCTGATCTTGCTTTATCTAGACATGGAGAGATCTATTCCATATTTTAGACAATGCAGTGATCCTCAATTCATCACACCCTCCCATTCAAAGCACCTAAAAGGGATACTTCTCCAGCCATTTTCTAAATACAAGTCCCTCTGAAGATACATTAGTGAATCATCCTTTCATTAAAAATAAATCACTTTTGAACAAGTGGCCAACAGCAATCTAACAAATCCTATTTTTCTTCCCTTCCCTTCATAACACATCTATGGCCATAGTGTTTGTCTCCTGATCTAAGTGATATTTGATAGAATGGTATTTAACTTTCCACACTGAGTTAAAAGTAAAGTGAAAGTGCACTTGATTTCAGCAAAATACCGTAATTCTTCATTTCATTTAAGAAGGATAGGAGAACATAAAACAAACTGTAAAGAGGCTTTGCCTTTTTCCATTTAACTTCACTTTATAGTGTGAAAATATAAGAAATTGGTTACCATTATATTTCCACTTATTGAGTGTCACATTTAATGAAGATTTTCTTTCATTTTACAACAGCATCCCACCTAAAGTGAGCTATTATATTTCATAGAATATTTAGAAAGATAAAATGAATTGTAAACTTTGGTTAATTGTAATTCTGGTCCAATTTGCAACAGTTTCCTTGAATAAAATTATTGATTTTTATTTTTTTTAAATTGAGATAGAATAAAATATCCACTACTTAAGTTAAAGCAGCATCACTAAGTAACTTCATTAATCTTCTCCATTAATCTTCTCTGTTACAGTAGATTTTTCCATCTTGTGCTTCCCAGATTGATGGACTGATGAAATGAGAGGAAGAGGGAGAGGAGGAAGGAGGGAAGAAGGAAAAATAGATGATAGAGGGTGCCAAGAATTACAGACCATATAAGAATAAAGTAGTAGGGTATCACTCTCACTAAAGACCTGGGTCAAGATCAAGGTTTTCATAGCCCTCCTGACCAACAACCGTGAACAGTCATCTGGATCATGTAGAGATACTGAATTTAGAAGGAAGGCACTGCTACTGAGAAGACACACTTTTAGAATCCTGATAAATCATATTGTTTATTTGAAGGAATTGGGTCCTTGAACTGCATTTTGGATTTTGAATCTAAAGTGCAACCTAGCTCTGGTATAAAGTAACAAAGCAAAGGTCCATTTTGAGTTGCTCTAGAAGCAAGATTGGCAGCACAGAAATTTGATGATAGCTAGCTAGGTGATAGTAATGATGAGAGAGAGGGGGGAGGGAGAGGGAGAGAGAGAAAGAGAGAAAGAGACAGACAGACAGACAGAAAGAGACAGAGAAAGAATTTTAGTTTTGTCCTCTACAAAAAAAATATTGCTTATGT
This sequence comes from Laticauda laticaudata, assembly GCA_004320025.1. NCBI lineage: Eukaryota > Metazoa > Chordata > Lepidosauria > Squamata > Elapidae > Laticauda > Laticauda laticaudata. The sequence continues at coordinate 21,249 of BHFT01004873.1, forward strand.
GAGCAATAATCTTAACTACAAGTAGTAGATTACTAGATGGATAACTAGTAGATTAAAATTAACCTGCAGACAGGAGCCATGGTGGTACAGTGGTTGGAATGCAGTATTGCGGGCCAACTCTGCCCAGCCTGGAGTTCAATCTTGACATGTTCAAGGTTGACTCAGCCTTCCATCCTTCAGAGGTTGGTAAAACGAGGAGCCAGATTTTGGAGGGCAAAATGCTGATTTATAAATCACTCAGAGAGTGCTCTAAACATTATGGAACAGAATATAAGTCTAAGTGCCAATGCTATTAAATTTTAGCAGTATCAAAGGAGACTCTATTGGCTAAATTCCAACTCTCAAGTAGTAATAGGAAGATTACTAGCTGATAAGCACCAGCCATGAAATACCATCAATGCTTATTTAAGCAAACATATTCAACTATATTAAGCTACAATAAAAACCGAGGAAAATTATCTGTTTTCTGCTTTATTTAATGCTATACAATATAATTCTTTTTGGTGGTATCTCTACTGTCTTAAATATTGTTGGTGAAATAGTGTAATTCTTCTTCTTCAAAGATAAGGATTTAAATAATCACACTGATGCTAACTGATGCTCAGATATAATACCATGTATGTATGTTTTGCTTAGGATACAATTAAACATGTAGACCCTACAGATAGTTTAAAGCTATGGAATGGGAGAGACATATGCTTAGAACAAATGGAAATAAATTGATTTCTTTTTATTATACTCAGTATTAATTCACAGTTCAAAGGATATTGCATATATCTGTTTTAATGCTATCAAGTTCCAAATGAATACATGAACAGAGTACTCAACTTCTGCTTAGTAACGTTATATCATTTTCAAGGATAATTCTATAATTTGTTGGATCCTCTATGTCCATTTGTCCATGATGATCTAATTCTAGTTTCTCAAGTATTCCAGGAATAGTAAGCATCTAATTGCCTGTCATCCATTCTCATAACTTGTCCAAGGTATATTTATTTATGCTTGCTCATGATTTTAAGAGACAGTCTTTATTTTGTTCTATGTTGATTGGATTATAGTTATCAGATCCATAATGTAAAGGTTCTAACATGTTTTACTGCTGTTTATTAGCTACCTTTTCAAGCTGATATATATATTTCCTCTGGAAAATAGATTCTGATCTTTATGAAACACAATTCCCTCTGTCAGTTCCTCCTTAGAATTAATTTCTCTTTACTTTCACTGCACATTGTCCATCTTTTTCTATTTTACTTGGATAAATAAAATTGTTACAATGAAGAAGTGTATATTCACCAATCATAATGGCTATCATTATTATGTCTCTGATATCTAAATTGATCCCAGTTTTCACTTTCCATTTTTAATTTTTAATGAGATTTTTTATTCTTAACTAGCAAATTGGTATTGTCTGTATCTATCATATTTTAGTTTTTGATCTTCTGTTCCAGGTATTATCTCATCCCATTTTGATAGCCACATACTTCTTGTAGAAGTTGGACAGGTATGGAAACAAAATGAATTTTTTTTTCAATCAAGTGGACTTTGGGATAAGATAGCAGCATACTACCTTTCCTTTCTATCTCTGGAAGTTATTTTAAATAATATTTAGAGTTTTTAAAAAGGTATATACAAAGGTTACCTATTAACTTTGGAATTTTGGAGAACTAGTATACCTCCCCATCAGAAAAACAAACAAATAAACCCTCTTCTCCAGCTGTTGTTTTGTCTATTCTGATGGCATTGTCTCCTGCAGAGACACAGAAATGTTTACTAGCTGTTGATCCAACTACTTCAATATTTAGTTTATTCTGAGATGTAACAGCTTTGGCCAATAGCCAAACATTATACATGATCAATTGAGAGTTGCTCAGAGAGGAACTGCTCAGAATTGAGCCAAGAGAAATTTATTTATTTATTTATTTATTTACTTGTTTATTTATTTATTTTGACTATTGTTAACTAAATGTAACTAGAGGCAAATACACATTCCTACTTATATGACACATTTGTTTGAATTTTACATAGGGTCCATACCAAAATACAATTATGTTCCAGTTATACTGTTACTCGGTTTATTTATTAAAAAAATGTCAATTTTCTCTAATCTCATATTTTAATGCATGATTGTTTGAAGTATTATTACATCAGTGGAATTGGTTTCTAAATATGTGATATTTTCTGTCATTCTATAATACCATTTTGAAAGACTTTGCTATAGCCTTTCTATCTTCCTTTAATCTCATCTGCCTCTATTACAGCTTTCATGATTATCCTTATTATTCCTACCTTAGCTATAAAATTTTCTTATGATTTCTCTGATCTTCTTAAAAATTATCATTTCCCTTTTATTTTTCTGCAGCTTTTTTATGATTATGCCTTTTCTTATGTATTAGCACATAAAATTGTACTATTAAATATATTATGCCTAAAGACAAGCATATAAGTGCCTTAAGTATACACTGTAATCAGTGCTTATGTTTGAGTTTCAGAGTCATAAGTTTCCATGGTCTAATATATATGTTTTTTTTTTCCTTATCAGATGGAGGAAACAAGAGATATTTTGAATCTGAGTGAGAGCCATATTCTCCAAAATAAAGCAAGGCTGATCAAATCTGCTTTATGAGATTTTTGGGGAGGGTTTAGGACATGATTATGACACAATACTACTTTATATGTGTTTTCCTAGATCTGTTTCAGGATACTTTCTATGTAATACTATTCAGCATAAATAGTATTTTTTAAATCTTTGTGCATATTGTTAGAAAATGGATGTAATAATATGTTCCTTACTCATGTTTATATGAAGCCTTTCAATTATGCCCTCATACCTTGATTGTTTCCACTCATATTTTTTTTAAATTCTTTGCCATCCTGTTATGTTTTACTGTTTATTTTTCTCATGACATTTTTTCACAACAATGGGATAATCCTTTGTTCACAATACACTCCTTTTTAGTCATGCTATATACCCATTCCATAGGCTGGTCTCTACTACCCAGAGATAGCAATAGAAATAGCACTTAGACTTATATACCACTTCACAATGCTTTCATAGCCCTCTCTAAGCTGTTTATAGAGTCAACATATTGCCCCCAACAATCTGGGTCCTCATTTTACCCACCTTGGAAGGAAGGAATACTGAGTCAACCTTGAATCTGCCAAATTGCAGTCAGCAGAAGTAGCCTGGAGTACTTCATTCTAACCACTGCTATGGCTCTTCAATATTATTAAAGATCATTAACAATACAAATAATCTTACTTCTGATTGGTTCCCTTTACTTGTTAATGAGCTGGTCATGAATTGCGAAGAAAACTGTTCTATGTTTCAAGAGATCTTTGCCTTGACCATGTAGATCATTATTTTTCCACATTTCCTTCATGTTTGACCTATATCTCACTTTTTTTAATTCATTGATATACTAAAATGACTGCCATTAAGGCCTGCTATTTATAGAATAATGTAATTCCATGACAGAGGGGCAAGAAAACACTTTCAAATTTAAGCTGCAACCAGTTTATAGCAAACAAAGTGTTGCTTTCATCACTTGGAATTGGAAATGGTATGTAAACAGGAGCAAAAGGAGGGAAGGAGGGTGATCAGGCCAAAGAGATGTAAATATTTGTTTTAGATAGGAAAAAATCATTACTAATACACCAAATTTTATTCTGTTTAAGGACAATTATTTAACAGGGCTTGAGAATGGAAGAATCTTAGAAAAACATTTATAGGCAAACTGTTAACTCTTTTCAGATGAATTCTTTTATCCATATCAAATGTTTCCTGAAAGAAACTAAATAATGTATATGCATAATAAATATTTCCTTCTAATGCTACAGTAATGGATAACAGATTATTTATAAAAGTAACTAACATGTGAATCCATTCAAAAGACTTCTGTTGTTTATTTTTTTATTTATCATTTCATAAAATTCCCATTATTAAATTTCTGGAAAGAGCAGTTACCAAAATGGCTTAAAACCTTTTCCTGTTTTGGTCATTGTAACATTAAAATATAAAAACAATAAGGTAGTATGATTTGAGATGTTTTAATTAATGACAAGACAGGGTTACTTAAAGGTCAATTAAAATGTACTTCCTGTGACTACAGGGAAAGTGTTTTATTGTAAGTACTTCAAGAGATGCTGCAGTTTTTCCATGTGTGCTCAGGTGCAGTAAACTTAAACTATCAGTTCAGCATGTGCAAATAAGTGTTTGTGAGAAAGAATTAAAGAGAGATTTAATAAAAAAACCTAAAGAAAAAAATATCCTACCCTTTGTATGAAATAGGTCACTAGTCTTTCCCCATAAAAAATAATGTCTTTGCAGGGGATTAACTCAAAAAGTTCTATTACTGAACTCTTTATAAATTTAACAAAAATATTGTACAGGGTTAAATAGACTAAAATAGTTTTTGTGATGTTCTTCTGGAATACCGCAGAGGCAGTAAAGTCAAACACTAAGCTTTTCCTTTTTGATTAAGTTCATTCTCAGAGGTGACTTCTTCCACAAAGAAAACAATAATTAAACAGGTAATTACACCACTGTCGTATTTTCTGACCTTGGGAACAAGTGGAATTTAATTTCAAAGGAACAACAAGGCTTTCTTTTTACCTTCTTTCCTTCTTGAAGTCCTCAAGGAGTGTCAGATTATTAACAGGAAATAGATGAGGTAAAATAAATTGTGGTGCTGTTATAGTTTTTCACTGAACTATATAATCTTTAGCCAACTCCCAACATCAAGTGGTGGCACCAGATATGGAAACACATATCTCTGTCAAAGAACTAGGAAGAAGGTAGAAGGAAATATTTGCTGTTGAGGAGAAGAACAAGAATGTTGTGCTCGCTGGGTAGGATGGAAGACATATTTTTGATAGGATAGGATAGGATAGGATAGGATAGGATAGGATAGAATAGAATAGTAGAATAGAATAGAATAGAATTCTTTTATTGGCCAAGTGTGATTGGAGTCACAAGGAATTTGTCTTGGTGCAAATGCACTCAGTGTACATAAAAGAAAAGATATATTTGTCAAGAGTAAAGAATCATAAGGTACAATACTTAATAATAGTCATAGGGTACAATATGCTGGGAGAACTGTTCTTCCTCCTTCCCTCCTACTTCTCCACACAATCTACGGTGTGGAAAGAAAAGTGGGAGATGCTACTTTTGAGCCTGGCAAGAGATCCCTGAAGTCCCACTGTCAAAAATGCCTTTATTCATTCATTCATTCATTCATTCATTCATTCATTCATTCATTCATTCATTCAATATTACCTTCTATCCACCCATGGCAACTCAAGGCAGCTTACACAATGTAAAACCATACTTAAAACAAAAAATAAAAACAAATAACAATTACAATTACAATAAAAACAATAAAAACTAATTAAAAGAATCAAATAAATTAGTAATATACAAAAGAACAAAATTTGGAAAAAAAATTAAAAAATTAAAAACCAACTCCCACCCNAAATTAAAAAATTAAAAACCAACTCCCACCCCCCGCCCCCAACCACAGCAGATCACATGAGTCATTTGATGGACTCCATCCCGGTCTGGATTCCCCAGGCCCACTGGTAGAACCAGGCCTTCAGTGCCTTCTGGAAGAGTATTAGAGAGGGGACCATTCTAATCTCTGAGGGGAATGATGCTCCAGAGAGAAGGAGCCACCATGGAGAAGGCCCTTCTTCTGGGTCCCACCAGGTATATCTCCCTCAGGGGTGGGACCTGCAACATTCCCTACTTCCTTGCTCTAGATGTAACTGGCAAGAGTCTGATAACCCGTACCTTAGAGGCCTTGTATAACATAAGATCAATCTACTTGTGGTCACTGTCATATTTTTCTCCCACTGCATCTGTCTGTACCAGCAGGTTTAGTAGAAAGAATATGCTCCAAGTCCCTTCTATTAAAATAATGCCATCTTTTTGAAACCCTGCAGTTATGTTTTCTCAATGCGAGTGGTTGCCCTGAGGTACACAATCTCCCTGGAGATTCAAATGGCCACAACCCTGCCAACTTTTTGCAAGGCACTGAAGATCAAGCTAATTTCCCAGGCATTCAGGTGGAGTGGTTAAATAAGCTCTGCTGTTAGTGGGGCTGCAGGTTATTTTATCCTCTGGCACCTGGAGTTATGTGTTTTGGGTTTTCACCCTCCTAAACTACCTTGCATCACTTGTATGAGATTGGTGACTACATAAAATGTAGAAATAAGAATATGAAAAAAGTTGAACGGTCGTACAAATCAGTGTCCAGGAATAGGAGTGAGGGACCAACCTCAGAATCACTAGGTATAAAGCAGTTACCATGCATAAACTGATTACATAGCACAGTTTCTACCAGCAGTTGTTTAAAAACAATAGACAGAAAAACAATCCCAAACATACAGAGATGGTTTTCAGCTGGTTCTGACCAGTTTTGGAGAAACGGTAGTGGAAATTTTGAATAGTTCAGAGAACTGGCAAATACCATCTCTGATGGGAGATTTTATTGTATCCTTCCCCTGCCACACCCACCAAGTCACGCCCACAGAACCTGTAGTAAAAACATTTGAATCCCACCACTGCAAACACCCCTTGAAGTAGAGGAAGAAAATACAAGAGGAGGCTGCCTTCAGGCCAAGCCAGTGTGGATTGAGGACAGCTTTACTCATGTTTTGACAAATGATTAGTTGAGCGACTTTGCACCAAAGCAAATAGGATGCCTCATGTCTTAGATCAACTATTTGCCTACTCTATTTATTGCAAAATCACACCTTTACAGCGGATTGGCAAAGCCAACTCTTTCCTTAAGCTTGTAGACTCAAATATTGAAACGAATGTAAAAAAATCATTATAGATCATATACTGTACATACATACAAACAAGGTTAATATTGATTTAGTCATGAAGATTAAAAATGAGAATGGGTAGAATGTTGTTGCATTATAGCTGGTTCTGCACCTTTAAGGCAAAAGGAAAGTTGTGAAGAAAATATATGCAGGAACTTAGAACTCTTTGTCAACAGAATAACTCCAACAATGAAATGGTGCAAATATTTTTGGGGTGGGTATTGTACAAAGTCAGCCAAAGAAAGATCAGTGCTCAGATGTGGCTCAAGGAAGTTAAGAAAAACTATGGGAAAGGCATTTGAGTAGTGACACTGTATTGTTGCATTCTAAAATGACGTTGTCCTTCAGATGAATGGAATGTATATGTTTTAATGTATACAGACACACAGACATACAGATAGCATAAAAAGAGAGAAATACTGCATATATTCATTCCTTGCTCTTATTAGATATTCACAGACATACATAGAGATAAAGCAGATATGTGGACACCCTCATTAGTCTGTGGAAATGAAGTACACATAGATACAATATATTATTGATACAGGAGAATATTTGTAGCTCAGGGTTGAAATATGGGGTCCTTGGTGCTTCGTGAGCTTGGTTGTTACCTTGCAGATGTTTCATTACCTAAGCTTAGCTCATAGTTTGAGTAATGAAACATTTGCAAGGAAACAACGAAACCAAGGAGCCCACATAATACATTATTTTGTTATACAGAAAGAAAAGCAGATACCTCTTATATCATGGTTGGTAAAGAGACTAGAAATAATTTCTGAAGATATGCTCTGCATTTTTAGGTTCCTGTCATGAGCATCTAATAAAACATTCTAGTTTATTGAAAGAAAGAGCTGGAATAATAATAAAAAAATTGTGAAGTGTATTCAAAGTTAGTTGTAATGCAAAGAATTATTTAGGATGTTTTGCTGATCGGTCAAAATATTTTTATGTATTGCTGCAACTCATCCTAAAGTTAAATTAAGTATTTGCAAGTTAAACAGTTATATAATGCTTTGCTCTGTATTTGCCTTTAAATCTTCCCCTTTTACTGCTTCTCCAGTGTTGAAATATAGATATTACTCTTCTTGAAGCCAAGGAAGAGTTTCTATAAAATGAGTCAGCAGCCTTTTGGGAAGAGTGGTATCATTATGGATTATGACATTGGCACCCAAAACAGTTAATTTTCTAAGCAGGTAAAATAGCAATGAAATATATGACATTTTTATTTTAAATTTTATAAATATATGACCTTTTTTATTTTAATAGCTGAATTCTCATGGGATTTTTCCAAAGAAGTGACAATCATGCAAGATTAAGCTATCTCATAATATTTTTGCTAATTCCATTTTTTTACACAGAAAATAAACCACTTCTTGTTACGAATTCAAGATGTGAAATATAACTATGATTTGAATGGCATACCAACATCTGTCACTCTCATTCTCTCTTTCTCTCTTTCTTCCCCACCTTCAAAATAGTTGATTTTCCTTCATATTTCAAATATGTAAACTATTTCATGGAATCAGCAATTGGGCTAATCACTAGCTAAATTAATGAGATTGGAAAATTTGTAGATTTTAATTTATTTCACTTTGTTCCTCTTCTTCTAGGCCACAGTTTGGTTTCAAACAAGATTCATATCTAGTAACAATTAACTTTCAACTAGGTAGCATAAAAAAATAAATGGATACATCCTGTAACTGCCTCTGAAATAAATATATA
>BHFT01004874.1:0-36411 GCA_004320025.1 Laticauda laticaudata
AATCTATCGATATAGGATTCCCAGTCCTCTGCTGCTGGGTTGAATGGTGTGGGTGGCGAGTTGGTTCCGGCCATTTCGTCTGCTCAGTTTTCGATGCCACGTGCCTGACTGATCTCCTTTCTCAGAATCCCACCCTTGTCGCCAGTGTTGACTTCGCGGGAAATGAGACTCGGAGATCAGAGTAACTTCAGCTCTTTTATTTAGTGCAGAAAGTCCATCTTAACCAGGGGCCGCGGCAGCTCTTTTTATAGAGAAGCTGCTCATAGCTAGTGTTCAATGACGACTACTTGTTTTTCCCACCACTCGAATTGGCCAATTATAGGCTTGCTATTATTGGCCAATCAGCATCAAGAAAAGTAACCAATCAGTGTCAGGTATTTTTGACCAATAAGAATAGCCTATTTGGAATATGTTAATATGGAACAAAGTGCTTTTTCTGAGTTACTTAACTTAAAAACATCTCTGAGAAAAACTTCCAAATCGTTGAAGAGAAATCCCAGCAGGAGAAAGGTATGTTCCTTGCTCTCTACCTTCTGCTTGGGAGAACTCCAGAAGCATCTGGTTGCCTGCTATGGGAAAGAAGAGGTTGGAGTAGGATGGTCCATGTTCTGATCTGGCTAACTTTTTAAGATTTCCCCTTTCCTTAGGACCACCATCAAAATATCTCTGCAGTTCACCTTTTGTTTTAGAATTGTTAGGGGGTTTTAGGGGGAATGAATATCAGTCTGGATCTCTTAAATGGAACAGGGGAGAAGAATGAATGCATCATATTGTGGAAACAGCTGTTCTTTTCTGCACACATTGAACAAATATATTACTGTAACCTGGGTGAAGATACCATTTATCTGTATCATTATAATTGAAAGAGATTTGAATTTTACTCACTGTCAGTGTTGCTTGCTTGCTACAGACATCTTTTTCAAATTAGGTTATTTCCATACTTAAAAATATGGGTGGGGTTCCTTAAGGCCCTGTCATACTGCCCAACGGATGCAAAACGGACACAACGGACGAGCAAAATGTTCCATCCATTGTTATCCGCTCTCAAAAGGGGAAAATTTGCATAACCAGAGGCGATACACGGACGCGGGAGGATGAGGGCGGATGGAAGTGGATGGGAGCGGATGCCACATGCAGGGCTTCCGGGGAGTCTCAGCAAAGCAGACACAGAAACGGATACAGCAGATGCAGAACGGATGCACAGCGGGGGATGAGAAGCGGAAGCCTAACAGATGCCTGGCGTTAATTGTGCATGCGGGGGATTGCATTGCGCAAGCCCCCGGATATAAAGGAAGCGTTCGCACGTGGGCAGCATTTGGAGGAAAGACCTACTGCAGATACATCGAGTCCTGCTGCCCTGCTGCATGCCTGCCTGCATGCCTGCCTGTAAGCCTTGCTGCCAGCCTTCTGCCAGCCTGCCTCCCAGCTCCTGGCCAGCCTCCCTGCAGCCTTGCTGTCTGCCTGCTCCCAGCCCTGCTGCCAGACTGCCTCCAGCCTCCCTGCAGCCAGTCGCTTGCCACCTTGGGGCCTGCTATGCCAGCCTTTCTGCCTGCCTGCCGCCTTCCCACCAGGCTTCGTGCCAGCTTCCTGCAGGCTTCCTGCCAGCCTTGATGCCAGGGCTTCCTGCCGCCTTGGTGCCTGCAGCCTTGGTGCTGCCAGCCTCCTGCCAGCTCCTGCCAGCCAGCAACCCCACACCATGGGGAGAAGCGAAATTCTCAGCAACCTTGCCGCCATCCCTTGGCAAGAGGGACAGGGCCACCTCCCCCCCCTGTCCCTGACTCTGTTCTGCTGGGCTTCTGCTGCTCGGGGGCTCGCTCTTTCTGGTGCTGGAGCTTCTGCTGAAGCTGCTCTGGCGGTGGTGCTTCTGCTGCTGGTACTCTGCTGAAGCGCTCCTGGTTGCTGGTCCTGCTCAGCTCTGGACTTGCTCATCCTGCTCGGCTCCTGGACTGTGCTCGTACTGCTCGTACTGCTCATGCTCCTGATCTTGCTCGTGCTCCTGGTCCTGCTCGTGTCTCCTGGTCCTGCTGGGCTGCTGGTGTGCTGATGCTGCTGGGGCTGCTGGGCTGCTGGGCTGCTGGGGCTCCTGGTGATTACTCTACTGCTGCTGATCCTGGTCCTGCTGATCTGCTGCTGCTGCTGCTGCTGCTGATGATGATGATGTGATGATGATCTGCTGCTGCTGATGGATCGATGATGATGATGATGATCTGATTTGTCCTGCTGGTGATGATGGATGATGATGATGATCCTGCTGCTGCTGCTGATGATGCTGATGATTGCTGATTATGACTTGCTGTGTGATGATGATGATGATGATGGATGTCTCTGCTGCTGCTGCTGCTGGTGATGGTGTTGGAGGAGCAGCCCTACCACTGGAGCCCTCTGATGAGGGCCCATCTGGTCCTGGCAAAGGAGAGATAGGCGTATGCGGGACAGGAAGGAGGCAATACTTCTGAGGAGGAATACGAGGAATGAGGTGCTGGAGTGGCTGAGAAGAGAATGACTATCTTGGGCGAGGACACCGCTTGTACAGGGACACCAAGCAAGAGCAGGCTGCTGGAGAGAGAGGGCAGAGAGTATGGGTTACACTTTGGAGTGCTCCTCGGCTGGTGGAAACATATGCACACTGTACGGGAAGCTGCACCTGAAGAAATCTGGCAGGCCACAGTAAGCTGATGAGCAGAGAGACCATTGTCATGGCAGGTGCAGCTTCCTGGAGGGTGAGATTGCACTGAGGAGCACAGAGCCCCTCTGTCTACCCTCTCTCTCCGGCAGCCTGCTGAGACCAGTACTCTTCCGCCGGAGAGTCAGTCCTGTCTCCAGGCAGGTTTCTGTGGAGCGTGCCACGGCAGAGAACCGCGGAACAGCTGTTGTCACTGGTGGTGGAGCGTGCAGGACTCCTGGTGCGGTGGGAGAGAGGAGACATCGAGTCACCACCGTCGTAGCCGCATCCTCACCTCCCCCCAGGTCGGCCTCCGCAGAAAGGAAGAGCGAGACGCAGGAGGGCAGAGCCACACTGTCTGCTGGAGATCAGGACACATCCACACCAGTATAGATTCTCCTCTCAGCTGGTCAGCACAAACTCCTCATCCTCCAACCGCAAGCTTCCTTCACCTAGTAACCAGACCCTCAAGAACATGGAGGATCCCAGTACCAGGTGGTGAAGGACCAAATCATGGAGCTGCTTCACAACCCTCCAACAGAAGAACCTGCTCCACCCAGTCCAGGTCTGCTCCTCACCCCATGTGATGTCCTCCCATACCAAGGCTTCCCACAGCCTCACCTACAGGTCTATGGCTAGGAGGTCCAGCAGCACAGGCAGGAGCCTTCCAGCCCAGGCACAGAGTATCGGGTGACATCGTTGCCATGGTTCACTGATGCCACCGATGCCAGCCATGCCAATGAGCCACTGATGACAGTGATGCACCCACACCACCGATGCACCCACGCCAGTCCTCACGCTGCTGCAGCCAGAACAGCCCCACTACACTACTCCTTCCTCCACCCCACAGCAAACCCGGCCTCAGTACATCTGTCCTCGGTACTGGGCTGACCCATGGCATGGAGGAAGGAGCTCTCAACATCACGGGGCTGAGCCAGCTGTCTGAGAGCTTTCTCAACACACCATCACCTGTTGTCCTCTCAGGCCAGGCACCCCAGTGGTGCTTTCAGACAAGCACTCCAGCACCACCACACTCCAGCACCTGGACCCTTCACCCTGAGACTGACACACCTTCAAGTGACAATAAGAGTGCAGAGACTGGGTAGTTTATTTGGACACTTGACTTGGGTCATTTTTGTTTTACAGCTTGTTGTTCAATAAAGTTTATCTTTGATTCACACACTTGCTTCATTTCTTTTTTTAATAAATTTGGGGAAACTTTTAGAAATGGTTAAGCCTTTGCATGCTTGTGGGATGGGTTAAGATAGCAGTGGGATGGGCAGGTACCTGGTGGGATGGGTAATAGCTTGTGGATGGGCGGGATACCTTTGGGATGGGGTAATAGCTGTGGGGATGTGTAAGGATAGCAGTGGGATAGATAAGCCAGTGCAAGCATAGTGGGATGTTATGGTCACCCTCCTTTGGTGCCACACCTATGGCCCTTTATTATCAATAATAATATAATAATCATCCACCATGTCAACACAACACAACTCTTTATTAAATGCCCTGTTTATTGTAGGGCCACCTAACATACATGGCCAATCTCATCCGTGTCATGAGACGAGGCTGAAGGAAGCATCCATTAAGCATCTATCCTCCTGTCTTGCCACTCCACTGCTCCAGCTGGGGAGTTGCACCAATGTCTCAGGAGGTTGCGCTGCTTCTTCCCTTCACTGAAGCTCTGTTTGGGGCCTTGCACATCCTCAGTGTTATCAGGTTTTGCCTTGCTACATTCCCCAGGCTCCATGTCCCATTGCCTTGTTGGAGGTCCACAAGCCTGTTCTCAAGACCGGGTAGCGGGTGCGCATGGATGTGCAGGATGCAGCAAGCTTCACGATCCTCCTCACGGTCTCTGGGCAATGCTGCATGGTGGTGAGAAGTACCTGGAACCTGTTGGCCAGGATGCCAAAGGTGTTCTCCACCAACGCCTTGCCCTGGACAGCCTGTAGTGAAGACCTCTCTATGGGTGAGGTGTCTTGAAGTGTAGGGCTTCATGAGGTTGGTTCTGAGGGAGAAGGCGTCATCCCCCATGATGAAGTAGGGCACATTTGCGTGTCGCTGGGCAGGGGGTCTGGATCTGGAAAGCCCATGATGAGGTTGCCTTCCAGCCCCTCCTTGAGGTCATGGCGTTGTACACTGGGCATCTGAAACATGAGCCGCTGCTGAAGCATCGATGTACATGAACTTGTAGTCAGCATTGACCATGACAAAGAGGACGTGCTGAAGAAGCCCTTGTAGTTGAAATAAGTGGAGCCAACTTGGTGGTGCTTTGCAAGCCATGTGCTTCCATCTATGGCTCCAACGGTGTGGGGGAGTTCACCTCTGGTACACTGCTCTGCAACTTTCTTCCATCCTTCATCAGTGGAGGGGCATGGAGGAGCTCCTGCAGATATTCTTCGATGATGGCCTGCACCACTTCTCTGACCACAACATGCTGATGGTGTTGTTTGCACCATCCAGCCATACTGCATGCTCCTGTAGGTGGTCCCTGAGGCCAGGTGGCGAGAGTGAGTGCCACCTGAGCCCAGGTTCAGGCTGGGCCGGAAGTTGGTGTTTGCCTTGGTCAACCTGGGTGTCAGGTGCTGCACAACTTCATCAAACATGGCTGGAGGCATCCTCATGAGTTCGGAATGCCGCGAGTGTCTTCGTTCCTGACGCTCCACCATCAGCTTGTTGTACACGCCATATCTGCTCTTCTCCCGATCCATCTTCAGACCCAGACACTCTTGGCCGCCTCCTTTTTCCCATAGTAGAGTTCACAGAGCCTGTAGATGGCTTTGCACTGTGCAGAAGGATGGTGGCTGCCAAAAGGACTGTGTTACGATCCACGATTGACATGACTGGATGCTGTGGAGAGGAAGAATCAGATGAAGGCTGCAGAGGTCTGCACAGCTGGTGCTGGGCCGAAAGTGAGATGCAGAGAGTTGCTCCGCCTTTTTATAGGCCAGTATAGGTGTCCCTTGCATCCTCTAGGCATCTCTTAGGCATCCTCTAGGCATCCTCCATCCTCTAGGCATCCTCTAGGATCCTGTAGACATCCTTAATATCCGAGATAGGTCCCCTCTGCGAACGTTTTTTCCATTTTAAACGCTTTGTTTCCATGCTGCATCCGTTCTGCATTGTTCTGCAGCCATTCTGCATCCGTTCCGCTTCCCCTGCGTCCAAGCGATGCGAGTTGCGCTGATGCGAACAGATGCTAGCGATATAGCGGCATGCGTAACGCGGATGCAGAATGAATGCGTTGCGATGCGTAGTGGATGCATATGGACGAATTAGATACATTTTCCGCACAAAAGTTTTGGGCAGCTCAAAACTTTCTGAGCGGATGAAACGTGAATAGACGGATTCTGGACAGATAGAGAGGAAGCAAACGGAGGCACTGAGTCAATGGCGTTAACCAACGGATGGCAAGCTTTTTGTCCGTTTTACATCCTCTTTGCATCCGTTGGTGCAGTGTGACATGGGCTTTACTTACTGCTTTCCTTAGCAGATCACTTGAAGCATAGTTATCAGCAGTGGTAGCTCTGCAGATGATTTAAAATGGGCTTGAACTTTTTCACCTGAAATGAGAATGGAATACTTAGAGAAAAAAAAATATCCCAGAAGGGGAAAAACACATATGCCTATTAATTTAAGCATCTGTCAATCCTTTTTCCCCTATGATCAGAAACACCTTTAAAAGACATCCCCCCACAAATATCATTCATAAAGGTGAGAAATCTTGCCCTGACTCAGTGCCATGATTAACAAACTCCAGAGTAATCAGCTGTCATCCAAGTTTGTTCTTAATAAATATCATAGCACATTTCACAATTGATTTTTATCCATGAGTAAAATATTTAATCTTGGAGTTCACTTATTCACTCTACTGATTTATTTAATTAGACTTTATTTGTATCCTTGCTTTTCTACCTAAAAATGCAGCTACAAGCTATGGGAAGAATCCGGTGACTAATTGTGATGGTTGGTGTCTATGAAGGTGGGGAGAACTGCAGTGAAGCAACAGGAAGGAAGATATCACATTCCAGAAAGGATTGGGGGTGAAGGTGAGGACAAGAGGTAGCCCAGCCCTGAGCTGGATTGGAGACAGAGGAAGAGATTTTCCATTGCTGATCCCTAGAATTTGCCAGGTAGATCCATTGGGGTGAGAAGTAGAAAGGGGTTAGTCCGGCAAGATTCTATCTGTTGGACATAAGAGCTGAACTTTTTGTACTTCAGGGTTGAAATGAGGATTTTGGACTGCTATATGGGCAGAGTTGGGGAAAGTAATAGTTCACTCTGTTGCGTGGCACTTGGGTCTCAAACCCAGGCTATAAACAAGCTGAGCATCTTTAGTTGCTGAGCCATTGCATCCCTTAATAATCGTATAACAGCAGTCAATTATGTATTTATTATGCCAGTTCTGTATTGCATGTTTTTGTAGGTGCATGGGTGAATTCCAATCTGGGATATTTAATAAATTTAATAAATAAATTTGTTCAGTTGGTGTCTGGAATGAGGTTCATTATGCATTATAGTTCAGAATGTTATTCAAAATCTAAATGTACCCCGAGACCTCAATAAATAAATCAATTAGTCAATCAGCCCCACCCCATTTTCTTCACTGGTAGAAGAGACTTCCAGATTTCCAGGTACATCTCTCTGTAACTGTATTTCTGCTCTGTCTAATTTCCACCTTCATTTACAATCATACCAATAGTTCTTTACAACATTAGCCGAACTGTCTTTAGCATGGACTGTCTTCAGCCATTTGCATACTAAAAATTACACAATGCTTACTTATTTTAGTGTTATCTAATAATATGCATATTTATTCAGAAGTAAATCCCACTGCATTAAATGGGCTCTGTGTCTATAGACCTAACATAGAATCATAATCTAAATATTTTGTTTCCAAGTTGATGTCTGATTAAGTTGACCCTACCACTTTTCAGTTCTGCCTCGAAAATGCCACAGACAAAATCCATCGTGTTTATTGGCAAACATATTTGCTGTTCTCTTCCAGTTAGAAAATGCTCTTTCCTTTCAAACAGATGCAGTTTATTAAAGTGGCTAATAGGTGCTGAGAATGGAGCATGGTGTTCACTGCACAAAGGGAACCAGATTTTCTTATTTGTATCACAGCAACCATGAGAAGAACACTGGGTGGGAAGGAAGGAGTAATTGTAGGATGGAGTTGCATTTTTCTCTTAGCTACCTATTTTTGCAATGGATGAAACTGTATTGGAAAATGAATGTGTCCCCAATCTCAAATATGAAAGAGAAGACGCTGGTTTAATGATATACAAAATTCATTCTTTAACAATGTGATTGTGGGCATCTTTCAGAGGTACCAAACATAATGCACAGTTCCTAGAAAGACTGGTTATGCTACCATCCTGTATGTTTAGCTCAGTGGGCTGAAAAGGTGTAAATTTGCATTTAAGCTCTAAATGGTAATTATTAGGCGCTATTTTATATGAAATGTACTGAGCTTATGGCTCTATTTAAATACCTGAAAGTTGGCTTTGTGAATATTAGAGCTTCTGATTGCTCCCCACAGGTTTCTGTCTGTTGCCGGACCAATAATTTGGATGCAATAGCTATTAAGCTGCATTGAAATCCACTGGAAGCTGTACTATTATTGTCATTCACACAGTTATGTTCCTGCAAAGACTTTCAACACTTTTTTTGTTTAACTTCTGCCATTAAGCAACATCTGATTCAGTTCAGATGCTACATCATTTAAAAAAGCACATTTATTAAGAAAGTAATTTGGCATGAAATAACAGCAGACCAGGAACAACTGCAGCACCACTTGAACACCATTGGCATTGACAAAAGTGCCATCAGTTCATTGCAAAAGGCAGCTTTACTTGAACTGCTTACAGCTTGCCACAATACCTTTCGTATTATTAAATGTCAATATCTGCCTACTATCCAAATCTTTGGGAAGGACTCGATAGGTGGATAAAAATGCCAACTCTGGTCAGAACATCTGGCTGACTATACAGCCAACCATAATAATATTGTCTTGAAATCCACCTGGGAACAATATTGATTTTCAGATGATATAATATATGACTTTATCAGTGAGCATGTTGTTCGAGGATAATAAAATGTGAAAAGTGTCTGGGAACTGAGTAATAGCTTTTGAAATCAAATGCTGTCAACTACTCCTCTTGAACAATAATCTGGCTGCAGAATTATGTCCCAAATGAAGACTCCTCTAGCACTTCTATTATAAGAGATCAGTTTCTTTCATGGCTGGTTTGGGAATTCTGAAACCCAGAAATCCACACATCTTAAAAGTTGCCAATCTGAAAAACACAGTAATGAATCACAACAGAATAACAGAGTTGGAAAGGACCTTGTAGGTCATCTAGTCCAACTCCCTGCTCAAGCAGGATACCCTACACCAGGGGTGTCAAACTCGATTTCATTGAGGGCTGCATCAGGGTTGTGCTTGATCTCAGAGGACTGGAGGGTGTGAAGTGTGGGTGGAATGGGAGTGGCCATGGTGGGTGTGGCACAGAACTTGTGTCGGGGGCACCTATGGTGGCCAAGTGCTAAAGAAGGACATTCTTGAGAGACTCCCTCACTCTCATTATAATATCCTTCCTTACTTCCTTTCATTTTTCCTTCCCTTCATTCTTTTTTCTTCCTTCCTCTCATTCCTTCTTTTTCCTTCCTTGTTCTCTTCCAATCTTTCCTTCTTTTTCTTTGTCTTTTCTCTTACCCTTTCTCCTTTCTTGTCCCTTCTTGCAAAAGGGGAAACATTTCTCCTTTTGTTTTGTTTTTTAGTTTGTTTTAATAGCCCTCTGCCAGGGAAAAGAGCCATCATACAATTCCATCTAACACTGGTTGACAATTCTTATCTCTATCAGATATTATATTACTATACTATCTCTGCTTTCTTTTGCTTGCCTTGCTTAAGCTGTATCCTCTTGTTCCATACAATCTCTTTAATTAATTTCAGATTTCTTTATTAAATCACCTTGGAGAGAAGATTTAAAGTTGAACATCTCCATAGCAGTGGTGTGATTAATTTTTTTTTACTACTGGTTCTGTGGGCGTTGCTTGGTGGGCATTGCTTGGATTGGTGAGTGTGGCTTGGTGGGCATAGCAGGGGAAGGATACTGCAAAATCTTCATTCCCTCCTCACCCCACTAACCTGCTTTCCAGCTCTGTTCTCCTGTGCAGGGCAACCAAAGAAGACCCAGCCAATGAGCTGGGACTCAGGAGTCAGAGAATGGATGGGAGCAGGGCCAGTCAGAGGTGGGAATTGCTGGTTCTCCAAACTACTCAAAATTTCCGCTACCAGTTCTCCAGAACTGGTTCGAACCTGCCGAATACCCACCTCTGTTCCATGGGTTCTGCTCTAGGTTATTTTTGATCTGACCAGCATTGATTTTTCAACTTCTGAAAAATGCCAGAAAATCATTATTTTATGAAAGCATTGTCCATGATCTATCCTTCCCTTCCACTAGAAGTACTCTTTCAAAGGTGAACCTAGGAGGAGCTTGAGTTATAAAGTTCAGCAAAAGAATCTTTCATCTGATTTGTGTCCCTTTCTACATTGACACATCCTTTCATCAATCCGACACCACAAAATGTTGTCCTTAAAAATTTCAGGTGAAACTAGTTACGTACTAGTTATGTAGTTAAACTACATACTAGTTATGTACTTAAACTACATACATACTTTTTAGTTACATTACTAGTTATGTACTTAAACTACATACATTCAGATCAGGGCTTTTGGGGTATGTGTGTCTATTTGTGCACCTTCTGATAGCAAGAAAATAGCTTGACTGAGCAGAGAATTCACTCAAGCCCTCCTTAGCTCCTTGCAAATGTGTTTTCTTGTTTTGAAAATTTGCAAAACTACTCGATTTGTAGTTTAATGCCCTCTTGCCTCCAGATTGTTGCATCCCAGAATGATACTCTCCACCTCTTCCTGGCAATTGAATTCCTCCTGAGTGACACTCTTGATTGACCCTTTGATTAGGTGTCTGACAACATTGCCAATGAGGGACAAATGGTTCCATTTTTGAGACTGGCACAGCTGCAGCAGTTTGACTCCAAATTAGACATGCAGGAGGAATGGCTTGAGTTCACAAAATTATCTGTTTGCTTTTATGTGGAAAGGCTCGTCATAAACTTGACTGTGCCTTGAGTTAATGTCGATCTAAGAAATGGTAAAACTGCAGGAACCGATAATAAAATTGCGGACATCTATGGCCCTGGATGAAATGTAATAAACTACCATGAAGCAATTTGCACTTCCCAAAAACAGTAATACTAATTTCAGACAGCCGATCTTGAGACTTTCAAGCCATATTTTCCTTATGGGTTAAAGGAATAAACGGTGTTTGAAGGGGTTTTTAGAGGATTTGCAAAAGATGAGTCAATCATATGACATTAACAGTGATCCTAGGATGAATGATAGCTTCCACTATCACTTTAAACCAGGACTCTACTGCTGAAAGAAACTCAATGATTACCTGCTTGCCAACATTAAAGTTAGATGCTGTATTATTACAGCTCAGATGAGAAAGAAAAGGGTAACAGAGGGGAGAGTGTAGGAAGTTGTCACCTGCCCCTCTCCTAGAAAAATGAAATAGCCTAGGAAATATTAAAAAGGCAGAATATTTCCTCTAAAAAGAGTAGAAACTCAGAAGAAGAAACTCAGCCCCCCACTTTTGTTAAAGGCTAGGTCCCACTGGCCGATGGATGCAAAACGTATGCATAAAGGACACAGCCAACGAGCAAAATTTCACAGGTGGCTCCATCTGTTGTCATCCGCTCCAAAAAGTGGCAAAAATTTGCATAAACAGAATGGAAAAGAACGGAAAAAGACGGACATGAGGTAGTATGTAGCGGGGATGTTAAACGGATGTTCATAGGAAGCCTAGCGGATGTATATTGGATGCAAACCATTCACTTCACATCCTTTCTATTTCCGTGCTACTAACGCTGTGTAGACGTTCTGTGTACCTTTTGTTTCCTCCCTCTTTCCGTTTTCAGCTGCAGCAGAGGATACAGAGAGGATACAGCGGACGCTTAACGGATGGATGATAAACGGACATAGAACGTTTGTTGCTCGTATGTCACGGATTTACATCGTACATGGCAAGAAAGTTCATCTGTTCACAAAGTTTTGTGCAGCTCAAAACTCGCAGTGGACAGATGCTTGACGATAGAGCGTATGAAACACATATGCAATGAGTACACAATGGATGCAAAGCGTTTTTCAATGGATGGCAAGCTTTTTTTAACGTTTTACATCCTGTTTGCATCCAAAGTGCAGTGGGACAGGGCCTTAATAGGCCATTCTATTTTACATAAACAAAGAATCTCCAGATAGAGCTATAGGAATTGTCTAAAGCTTTTTCATTATATCATCATCCAGCAAGGCTCAACCAAGCCTGGGACTCAGGACACTTGACAGAGTTGCCCCTGCATGGCCCCATGGGAGTCTAACAATTAATCAGAATTCAAGCTCAAATTCAAATCCCAACAGAGGGTATAAAGCCCAGGCACACTCAGTATATCATCCTTCCTTCCTTTCCTTCATCTTGAAGCATGTGACCCTTCCTTCTTTGAAGCTCCAAGCCATGTGGTCTTGCCCACCATTAAACCATCTTTCCAAACAGCCTCCATGTTTCCAGTGTCTTTTTCCCACTTGGAACTGAACCCAGAAGGATAATCTTCCAACAAGGGATAAAAAATTGAAATGCTGCAAAATAATTTGAGAAGATAATCCAGCCATAGCTAGAAACTGTTCCAAATATTCCAGTGACTCTGAAAAGCACCATGCAGCTTCCTTCACTGTTGTGTGCAGGGCTCACATACTGTATAGTGGGAAGAAGAACTGTGAGATGAAGCATCTGGATTTGAGCTGTTGTGGAGGGATATCTACTGGATTTTCCTTGGTAGGGAGGGCAGTGAAAACATTTCTTTGGGGGCTGTGGCTGAGTCAAAATTCAGATGTTCTCTTTCTGGCTCACAGCTGCTACAGTCCTTCACCAATGAACTAGCTCCTTTCTCAGTTTGGAATCTATCTGGAGGTATCCTCCAGCTTGTTTAAGGCTAGGTCACACTGGCCGACGGATGCAAAACGTATGTAAAAAGGACACAGCGGATGAGAAAATTTTCCATCCATTGTTATCCACTCTCAAAAGTGCCCCAAATTTGCATAAACAGAGTGGACAACAATGGAAAGGAATGGGACGTGGGGAGGATGTAGCGGGGATGCAAAGTGGACATTCGTAGGAAGCCTTGCGGATGAAAGCGGATGGAAGCGGATGACACATCCGCAGGGCTTCCGGGGGAGAACAGCGAGGCGGACGCGTAGCAGAAGGAACGGATGCATAGCGGATGCCTAGCGGATGACGCGGATGCATCATGGACACCTATAGGATGCCTATAGGATGCCTAGCGGATGCAAAGCAGTCACTGCGCATACGGGGAGGATGAATTGTGTAAGCTTCGCAGATATAAAAGGATGCAGCTCGCAAGCAGGTCACCATTCAGAGGAAAGACCTGCTGCCAGAGACATCTGAGAGAACACCATGGGGAAGAAGAGGAAGCCTGTGCATACTCCTGCCAGCCCTGGCAAGAAGGACAGAACCACCATCTCACCCCCTGGCACTGACTCTGAAGCTGCTGGTGTTTCTGCTGCTGCTCCTGGTGTTGCTGCTGCTGGTGCTTCTCCTGCTGTTGCTCTTGCTGGTGTTGCTGGTGCTGCTGGTGCTTCTCCTGCTAGTGCTGCTGCTTCTGGTGGTGCTGCTGCTGCTTCTCCTGCTGCTGCTGCTGCTGCTTCTCTTGCTGCTGAAGCCCCTGAAGCCCTGCCAGACGGAGGAAGAGGCAAGGAGAAGGGAGAGAGGAAAACAGTACTCCATTTCTGAGGACCATGAGGAGGAGGTGCTGGAATGGCTGAGGGAGAACGAGTACCTGTGGAGGAAGGGCCACAGGCTCTATCGCGACACCAAGCGGAAGAGGCAGCGTGGAGAGAGAAGGTGGAGAGCCTGGCTACACTTCAGATGTCCTCCTGGGGTGGTGGAAGCATATGCACACCTGGTATGGCAAGCTGCACCTGAAGAGATCCAAGCAGGCTACTGTCAAGCTAACTGACTGGGAGACCTATGTCATGGCCAGGTGCAGCTTCCTGGAGGGTGAGATCCACCACCGAGGAGCAGCCCCTCTGTCAACCCTCTACCTCAGACAGCCCACAGAGAGGGGACTCCTCTTCCAGCCAGGAGACAGCTACCATGTCCAGGCAGGTGTCTTTTGGAGGGCCCCATGACAGAGACCCCCCCACAGCTGCACTCCCTGTGCCAGAAGGACATGGAGGATCCCCTGTCTCAGATGGAGCAAGAAGACGCAGCACCAGAGACCAACCCACCCCCACCCCCAGCTCCACCTCCACAGAAAGCAGGCAGAGAGGCAGACCGGAGGGACAGAGCCACACTGTCCTCTTAGAGATCAGGGACACAATCAAAGCCAGCACAGATCTCCTCTCCCAGCTGGTCCACTTTGACATACCATCCTCCAACCACAAAACCCTTCATCACGTACATGAGCTAGACCTCATGGACATGGCCGAGGCCCAGTACCAGGTGACAAAGGAGAGGATCACAGCTCTTCTGCACCATCCTCCCGGCCCAGCTGAACCTGCTATACCCACTCCAGGTCTGCTCCTCTACCCCAGGCGATGTCACAGCCCTTCCCCGGATTTCAGTAGCCCCTTGCCTTCCAAGCCTACCACCACCAGGACTTCCACAGCAGAGGCAGCCCTTCCCAGTCCACACCCAGGTTCCTCTGACGCCACAGACGCCACAGATGCCTCAGCTGACCCAGCTGCAGACCAGACAGCGCCCACTACACTCCTCCTTCCTTCACCCGACAGCCAAGCCCTTCGTCAGAATATCTGTCATCAGTCTTGGGCCTCACATCCCAGGTAGTTGATGAAGGGCCTCTGAACCTCTCGGGACCGAGTCAGCTCTCTGAGAGCTTCCTGCACACACCATCTCCTGTTGTATTCTCGGGGCCAGGCACACCAATGGCACCTCAGACCAGCACTCCAGCAACAGCCATCTCCACAGTCCCTGGCTCCTTTACATCTGAGACCATGGCCACACCTCAGAGTGACTGAGAAGAGTGCCAGAGACTGAGTTGTTACCTGTTCACTTTATCTTTGCTTAAGACACTTTAGTTGGGTCATTTTGTTTTTAATAAAGTCATACAGTTTGTTTATTAATAAAGGTTATATTTGCTTCACATACTTGGTTCATTTTTTTTCCTTATTAAAGTGTTGGGGAAAAACTTTAAAAAAGGGTTAAGCCTTTGCATGCTTGTGGAATTGGTAAGGATAGCTGTGGGATGGATAAGCTGTGGGATGGGTAAGGATAGCTGTGGGATGGATAGGCTGTGGGATGGGTAAGGATAACTGTGGGATTGGTAAGGATAGCTGTGGGATAAATAAACCTCCAGTGCAAGCACAGTGGGACTGTGTGGTCCACCCTCTCAGCTGCCACATATATGGCCCTTTATTATCAATAACAATTTAATCATTGATCAACACATTTTCAACATAAACCAAAACTCTTTATTATTGATGCCCTGTTCATTGTAGGGCCACTCAACATTACATGGCACAATGTCATCAGTGTTGATGAGACAGGCTCAAGGAAGCATCCATCAAGATCTACCATCCTGTCTTGCCACTCCACTGCTCCAGCTGGGGAGTTGCACCAGTGTTTCAGGAGGTTGTGCTGCTTCTTCCCTCACGTGAAGCTCTGTTGGGGCCTTGTACTATCCACAGTGTCTATCAGGTTTCCCCTTGCCTCATTCACCCAGGCTCCATGTCCCCATTCCCTTGTTGATGGTCCACAAGTCTGTTCTGCAACTACGGGTAGGGTGGGTTGCATGAGATTGTGCAGGATGCAGGAAGCTTCCACAATCCTCCACACAGTCCCTGGGTGATTCTGTATGGTGGTGAGAAGTACCTGGAACCTGTTGGCCAGGATGCCAAAGGTGTTCTCCACCACCGCGTCTTGCCCTGGACAGCCTGTAGTTGAAGATCCTCTTTCACGGGTGAAGTAATCTTGAAGTAGGCTTCATGCAGGTTAGGTTCTGAGGGAGAAGGCGTCATCCCCATGATGAAGTAGGGAATAATCTTGTGTGTCATCGGGAGGGGTTGGATCTCGGAAAACCCATCATGAGGTTGCATTCCCAGCCCATCCTTGAGGTCACTGGCGTTGTAATATCTGGGTATCTGAAGTTGAGCCGTTGCCTGAAGCATCGATGTACATGAACTGTAGTCAGCATCAATCATGGCAAAGAGGATGATGCTGAAGAACCCTTGTAGTTGAAATAATTGGACCCTGATGTTGGCTGGAGCTTTGCAGGCACGTGCTTCCCATCTATGGCTCCAACGGTGTGGGGAAGTTCCACCTATTGATACCACTGCTCTGCACACTTTCCTCCAGCCTTCTTCAGTGGTGGGACACTGGAGGAGCTCCTCCATGTATTGTTCGATGATGGCCTGTACCACTTCTGACCACAATGCTGATGGTGTTGTGTGGCACCTCTCCAGGCATACTGAATGTTTCTGTATTGGTTCAGAGGCCAGGGTGGCTAGAGTCAGTGCACCTTCAGTCCAGAAGTCCAGGCTGGGCGGAAGTTAGTGCTAGGCTTGGTTCAATCTGGGTCTCAGACGCTCCACAACTTCGTCAAACATGGCTGGTGGCATCCTCATGAAGTGCTGGAATGCACGAGGGTCTTCATTCCTCAGCTCCACCATCAGCTTGTATACAGTCCAAACTGCCACTCTTCTCCTGATCCATCCATCGGACCCAGACAGCTTTGGACGTCTCTTTCTTTTCCTGTGTAGAAAAGGTGAAACTGTCTGAAGAGGGCTTTGCATTCTGGTGTTGAATGATTGGCGGCTACAAAAGTAATGTGCGATGATCCATGAGTGAAGATCAATGGATGATGTGGAAGAGCAAAACAAGGCTGAGAGTCTGCACACTCAGGGCTGCTGGGACTGATGTGAGATCCAGGTGATTTTCTCCCCTTTTTATAAGGAAATGTTCGGTTTTCCGGCTAGGTGTGCTTCCACATACAATCTAGGCATCCTGCACACATGCCTAATATCTGAGATCGTGCCCATATATGAACTTTATTGTCCGTTTTAATGCTTTATATTCCGAGCTGCACCGGCTTTCATCCTTTCTTATGTCCTTGCTATTAACTAAAGACAGCTTGTGTGGACGTTTCCGCCATACCTTTTGCTTTCCTCCCTCTTTCACTTTCCCACTGGAGGCGTATATTTGGCGGATTGCCCAGAGGATGCCAAGAGGATCATCGACTTGTAATGGAATGACAACGGATGATAGAATGTTTGTTGTCCGTATGAGTGTCGCGGATGTAGTTAGTTAGGTGGCGGAAAGTTATCTGCCTCAAAAAAGTTTTTGTGCAGCTCAAACTTTGAGCGGATGAAATTGCAGTATTGAATGGTGATTTCATGGATAGAGCGTATGAAAGACGTACGCAGTGAGTACACAACGGATGCATCGCGTTTTCCAACAGATGGCATCCGTTTTACATCCTCTTTGCATCCATTGGTTCAGTGTGCCATGGGCTTTAGGGATGTTGAAAGCTAACAAATCTGAACATCATTTTGAAAGGACATATTGATATGAACCAATCTAATCTAATTTGCTCTTTGCTCTCTTAAAAGAAGTTGCTTGTACTATTTTTGCTAAGGATGGAAATTGTTTGTTAGGAATTCATTCTGTAAGAGAATTGTATCCTTTTCTATCTGGTTTCTCAACTCTGCAATTTGCCTCAGAGCTAAACACATCCTTGTAGACAATTCCCAGGAACATCCTGCTCCATAGATGGGGGGGGGGAGGGCTGCCTAGGAGCATGAGCACACAAGGACAAGGAATACTGTGTAAAATAACAGTATGGACAGAGCACAGACAAAGAATGCTCCATGGATAAAGAAGGGGAGGGCATGGGCAAAACATTGCTCACATTAATAATGAACCTTTGCCTCTGATTGGATAAACTTAATTTTTATCAGCGTGAAATGCATATAATACTCTGAGCCACTCTTGCAGGGTGCGGGCTATTCGTTACATGCATTTTGTGTGTCATGTTTTGGACATAGTATTCACCCAGACTTTTTGCTTTGGGCAAAGAATTTTAAAAAGCTGTTATTTTTGCAAGCTTCGTCTCGGGTCTCACTTTTTGGCATCTCCGTGGCTTGGAAAAACTTCTGGGACCTTACAATTTTAAAAGAGAGAAATAAAATCAAATTAAAATACAAGGTAACTATGTTAGTTCACAAATAACAAGAGCCATGTTATTTGCCCCTCAGTCCTTATGTTAGAAATTCAAAACTGCAATCAAAAACACGTGACTTGGATTCAGTCACTGATGCAGCAGCTGTCATTTTTAACTGTGTCTTGCTTGGGAGGCAATTTCCTTGAACCTGGCAGGTTTTTTGATATTTTTTGTCCCTGGTCACATGGCCAAACAACATCCCACAATCTTTGCAACCAACCCAAGTACGAAAGTGTTTTTGTTTTTTTTTTGGTGCTGCATATAGGATCTGCTGCTGCCTGGGCTGAGATTGAGAACTGCTAATAGCGTGCTGGAATTGCTCCTGTAAGTAGTATTTTTTTAAAAAAGCACATTTTTTTGTTACTCTTAAGTGTAATACTGTTTGTAAGTCCTTTGGGAACTGCGCTGCTTCTTTTTAAGTACTGTCCCTTTGCAGACAGCAGCCTTGTGTTTGTAAGTACAGTTCTTTCCAAATATAAAGTTGGTTTGCCTTTGTTTTGAAGCTTGTAGAAATGCTAGCCAGCATCTGTCTACACAAAGTATTCTATAATGTTGCGTGCTACACTATCTCTTTTCTAAACTGCTGATTTTCAAGTTTGCAAGCTATTTATATGAGGTTTTTGGATTTTGCCCGGAGAGGTTTGTGCTGATCAGGTCAGAGGGTTTTTTAAAGGTTTTTTTTTTAAATCTAAATTGCCTCCAGAAGTTGTGGGTGCCTCATCACTGGAGGCTTTGAAGAAGAGATTGGATAAGGTATTTATCAGAAATACTCTTGTGAGAGCAGTTAGGTTGGACTAGATAAGGGGTCTCCAACCTTGTCTCCAACCCCAGGTGGCTGAGGAATTCTGGGAGTTGTAGTCCACAAGTCTTCAAGTTGCCAAGGTTGGAGACTCCTAGACCTCAAGGTCTCAAGGTCCCTTCATTTCCACTATTGCAAGCCAAGAGTTCTGTAAAACCCATCTCCCATTGAGTGGGTGGCTGGAGACTGTTAAACTAAGGGGCAAGTTTGTTTGTTTTTTTCAACCAACTGCAATCAGTTTTGTAAATTACTGCCCCACCCCCATCTGGGCAGCTCTCTGATGACCCTTGAGTTGTTCAGCAATGATGTTTTTTTAAAAAAAAAAACTTGATAGGGAGCTGCTTGGAGGCAATTTAGTTTATCCTTCAGCTGTACCAGAAACAGCTGATTGGCAGTGTGGGCTGGGGAAATAAATCAGATCTTCAATCGTTTAACAAGCCTTTTGATTCCATTAATGAATTTGATTTTAAAAATTTGTAAAATTGAGTCTGATTCATTTGATGACTCTTTTTAAAAAGTATGAACCTAATTAGGTTCATAAGTCCATTGGGTTTGTACCTAGAGGAATTACATGTATTTCTAATATAGTAAGCATTCTTTATTCATGTGGGAAGCATCACAATTAAAGTTGTTGCTTTGTGGTAAAGAAAAAATACAATGCTTTTATTATCATAAAAGGAATAGTTGATTCTATGCAAACATTAAAAAAAAAACATGTTCAATGCACTTTTAAATTTGTCCACAGGATTTTCAGCTTTACACAAGTCAGAAGTGCACCTGAACCTTAGATAAGTGGGTCTCAGCTGGTGCCTTTATTGACCCAAGTTTTTTGTCACTTCTAATGTGGCTATCACTTTTAAAAATGCATGACTTAGGGCTGTTTAAAGTGTTAAAAGGCTGCAAAATCTTAGTTAACTTTGAATCGTTCTGCATTGATTTCAGTTTGTGCTTTCACTGTGGAAAAGTATCTCATTTCAGAATACTGTGAAGCAAGTACCAAAATGGTTCACTTCACAATCAAAATGACTAACTAGACTTTTTGACTCCGTCTCTGCTAACACCTCTGGTCCATAAGCATGGTTTTTGCTAAAACTCCAGTGCAAATATCACATGAGCTACTTCTGTAGTGATAAATATTCACTGAATTGATTCTCATAGCAGTTAAGATCACCTTAAGAGGTATTAATCTACTTTTCCTTTGAAAAGTCCTGCTTAATTTTACACAACTGATAAATCAGTGTTTATTTTCTAATGATAATAAGACAGTAAAGTTTGGCCCAGCTTTATTTCTGTTTGTCTTACCTTAATAAAACTACTTCAGGCCTAATTTATTGTAGCAATAGGCTCATAAAAATTATACTGCAATGGCAAAAACAACATGTTTGAGAATAGTTTTGTTTCAGCAGGATTGAGTTGGGAGAAAAAAACCTAGGAAGAATAAAATTTTCAAGGCTGCAAATGACAAGGAATTTTGATTAATAAAGGTGACGATTCAGAAAGGGAAGAGAATCCATAAGGCCCTTGAGATGGCTTAAAATAACAGGCAGGGCATGTAACAACGACAAGCAATGTGTCAATGAAGATAGAATTCCTTATTGGCCAAGTGTGATTGGACACACAAGGAATTTGTCTTGGTGCAAATGCTCTCAGTGTACATAAAAGAAAAGATACGTTAGTCAAGAATCAAGAATCATTAGGTACAACACTTAATAATTGTCATAGGGTACAATAAGCAATCAAATTATACTAGGAAACAGTCAATAAGGATACAAGCAACAAAGTTACAGTCATACAGTCACAAGTGGGAGGGGATGGGTGATAGGAGTGATGAGAAGACTTAAATAGTTGGATAGTGTTGAGAGAATTATTTGTTCAGCAGAGTGATGGCATTCAGGAAAAAACTGTCCTTGTGTTTAGTTGTTCCAGTGTGCAGGGCTCTATAGCGTCATTTTGAGGGTAGGAGTTGAAACAGTTTACGTCCGGGATGTGAGGGGTCTGTAGATATTTTCACAGTCCTTTTTTTGACTCGTGCAGTATACAGGTCCTTGAATGAAAGCAGGTTGGTAGTAATTGTTTTTTCTGCACTCCTAATTACCCTCTGAAGTCTGTGTCTATCCTGTTGGGTTGCAGAACCAAATCAGACAGTTATAGAGGTGCAGATGATAGACTCAATAGTTCCTCTGTAGAACTGGATCAGATTTTCATTCATCCAGGTGTAAAGTTTCTGTTACTTCCTTTTTAAATGTTTAAATGTTTTAAATGTTTTCCTGCTTATCCAAGTAGCTTCTTCAATCTGAGCACATTGGTTATGGGGTACCCCACATTTATCCCCCAGGGTGGTTTCAATTCTTACCTAGTCTGAATAGGCTCATAAGGTGAGAAGGCAGAGAAGAAGCTACTTGGATAAGCAGTGAAATGTTTTAAAGCCAAAAAAGCAAAGAAGTCCACCTGCTGTGACTCAAATTCCAAACAACTACAAGCAATCTGTAAAGCCAAGCCAAACATTTCTTTGGGTAGTAAAATGCAACACATATTGGGAACCTACTGCAATGAATCCCATATTCACCAATTAGCACTGGGCAAGGTCTTCTCACCATGTTAGCTTTGCTTTTTTGAAGACAGTGCCTTGAGAGAGGCAGTTTTTAACTCTACCCAGAGATGGAATGAAGAGCTGCCTTTGAAAATCAAACCCAAATGAAAATGATGATAGAATAATTTTCAAAGATGAAAATATAGATAGAATAATTGAACCTTTCACATTGCAATATGCCTGCTGCCAGTTAAGAAAGCAACTCTTGCAATATATTGTTGCACAAGTTAGGGTTTATTTCCCCTTTTCTTTTCCCAATTAGAAATAGACCAAGGGTCTTCAAACTTGGCAAGTTTAAGACTTGTGGACTTCAACTCCCAGAATTCCTGAGCAAACATGACTGGTGGAGCAAATCTGGGAGTTGAAGTCCACAAGTCTTAAAGATGTCAAGTTTGAAGACCCCTGATATAGACAATCATAGCTGAGCAAAACTATCTTGGAACAAGGAGACAGTTTGGGTCTGTAAGAATAAAGAATAAAATGATTTCACTATGTGCAGGATTCTTGTAGAAACCCAAGGAGGTGAAGGTTCCATCTTGTTTTTATTAGAAGTTGCTCAAATAAATTTTAGTTCCTGTCAAACCTCCCCTTTCACCCTGCTTTTCTCCATGTGGGTGCCAGTGAAGCTTCATCACCATCTTTGGCTAACTATATTTTAGTCAATGCCAGCTAAATTCACAGATCAGTCCAACTGATGATTTGAAAACCAGACACAGACTGAGATGAAGGTCAAAGAAGAAGTTGTTGCTATGTTCTGAAAAATAATGCTTGATTCTTCTGTTCCCCATGAATGGGGCTACCTTATTTGGGCTTCAAAAATATGAGTGGCCCCTAGATGACTGCAAAGAGAGAAAAAAATAATCCAACAGAGAGGAAGAGAGGATTAATATTGGAGGGAAATGATTATATTTGAGCATTCATTTCTTGCACCTCATTAAATAGGTTTGTTGCTTTTATGTAGTCTCGGTTAAATAAATTATGTTATGTATTGTTTCACACACAATTCCCGTTTACTGTGTGAAACTGATGGATTGTATAACATTTATTCATTTCAGAGATACTTGCCAGTATTTATGTCTGACATTTATCAGAGAAGCGATTAAGTTTAGAGATTTCAGAGAACTATTATACAGTGGAAAATGGACTTGTACCACAAGGAATTGCAGCCTTGCAGATGGCATCATTACAGCTGTTTTTAGGCATCATTTTACAGCTGTGCCAGAAGAAAAAAATGTTTTTAAGGGAGAAGATATGTCTGGGAAGGGGGCTTTCCAACCCTTCCTCCAAAAATCTGGTTGCTTTTCTTATCCAGCTGCATTTCCCAGTTGGAAAGTAAGGAAAATCACTCCAAAATAGTGTTGGAAGAAATATCAATTTGGTTTTCAGTTCCAAGTGGGGAGAAAGACACCGGAAACATAGAGGCTGATTGGAAAGATGGTTTATTGGTGAACAGGACCACGTGGGTTTTAGGTCCTAGGTAGCTGACCACATGGAGTTGAGAGAGATATTTATTCCCTCTCTTGAGCCTTGCCCTTGAGCTTCCTGATCCTGTGCAAGAAATGTATTCTATTGGTTGTTGTCAGACTCCCATGGGACCATGCAGGGGTAACTTTGTAGGTTAAGACAACCTAGGCTTGGATGAAGTCCAAGGAACCTTGGAGTCCCAGGCTTAGATGAAGCTTGCTGGGTGATGCAATGAAGAGGCTTGTGTCCTGAAAGGATGTTGGACAATTCCTATTGTGTCTTAATGGCTTTGCTGGTTTGGATCTTGAGTTAGGGCTGATCCTACCATTCTGCCTAATTCTGCCTTCGTTCAAAATATCCTGTCCTGAATGGATTACCAAATCTGCATTTCTGAAAACTGGCCTCAGCTTAGAATCTGCATGAGAACAAGGAACTGTGGTTCTGAATTTCTGTCTTTTAGAAACATGTTTCTCCTTTAGGAAAAATATAAGATTCCGCCTTTGTTAATATTTCTCAAAATACTTCATTCTTCTAGGAGGGGTAGGTGCTAACTTTCTACGATAGTAATTTAAAATTTA
This sequence comes from Laticauda laticaudata, assembly GCA_004320025.1. Taxonomy (NCBI): domain Eukaryota; kingdom Metazoa; phylum Chordata; class Lepidosauria; order Squamata; family Elapidae; genus Laticauda; species Laticauda laticaudata. Next base: position 23,436 of record BHFT01004874.1, read on the forward strand.
AGGACTGGCTCATTTCAGTCTGAACCCTTTTCTATTCCATTTTAACTCCAGGAGCACAAGTTGTTTTATGTGAAATCTCCCTTCAGAAGGGTAAGGTAGATTGCTCTGAGGTCAGGCAGAGAATGTCCATGGCTGAAGTTGAACAAGGTGTCCAACATTTACACCTCTGTGGTATATCTGGCAACCATATGATCAGAAGCTCCAAATTTGCAAATTCTTCCTCAGACTAATCAGTGGGTTTTAAACCCAAATTTCTATGTTTATGGCTGCACTGAACATTTTGCCATTTGTTATAAGAACTTATTCCAAAGCCATTGTTAAACTGATGCTGATTTCGACTGTTGAGAAAAATCTGCTTACAGAAATCTCTGAGCATCCCTTAGTTTTGAAGCAATTACCATTTTGTAGCTCTAGGGGTGACCCAAAGAGGATGATAAAATGAGATCTGCAAAGATTTATTGCCTGGAGTCAAACATGTCAATTAATATGACTGGTAACATTCATCATGTAGTATGAAAATCTAGAAACTCTTAGAAATTTCAAAATGAGCAGATGTGGTCACCAAACATTCCCAGAAATATAACCTCCTTTAAAATAGAAACCCCAAAGAGAGAAAAAAAATATGCTGTTAAACTTGGCTGAAGCCTTGAAGAAGAGTTTTGGGCCAACAATGCTTCAGACAAAGCAACTACCCCTCCAAACACACACAAATCCCTTACAAATCTATATGGCTTCCTCAGCTTAAAAAGCAAACCAAAACAGAACTTGGTATGTTTGACAGCTCTTCTCAAACTTCTCCAGCAGTGATCATATATGTGGGACAGAAAATTGAACACACTTTCTTCGCCAAACATCCACACCTGCTAAAAAAGTCTCCTTGTAGCTTTTTACCCGACCATAACTCCCAGAGTGTCCTTGGGGAGTAAGGAGACGCCCTAAATAAAATATTCAGCAGATTTTACAAGAACATCCGCTTCTTTCTGAAAGGGAAGGAATGAGGAAGACATGCAAGACTGGCCCTTCTTGATTCTCTTGCACGCAAGAAGGATGGAAAAAGAAACTATCAAACTTTCAAGGTTGTGCGATTATACCATATAACAATAAAGTAGAATTAGAGTAGCTTCTGTAGTGTCTGTTCCAACATGTGGCTGACTTCTGTAGGAAGTTAGCACCCACCCCTCCTAGAAAATTGAAATATCCTAGGAAATATTAAAAAGTCAGAATATTTCCTCTAAAAAGAGTAGAAACTCAGAAGCAGAAACTCACCTCAGAAGCAGAAACTCACCCCCACCTTTGTTAATGGGTGGGCCATTAAGGCCTGGGCCAGAATACTTTACATAACAAGAAACTCCAGGTTAAACTATAGCAATTGCCAAAAGCGCTTTTAAGGGGATAAATCATCCAACAAGGCTCAACAAAGCCTGGAACTCAGGACAGCCTACAGAGTTGCCCCTCATGGGAGTCTGACAACGAATTAGAATACAAGCTCCAATTCAAACCCCAACAGAGGGTATAAAACCCAGGTACTCTCAGCACCTCAGCCTTTTTTCTTGATCTCTTCCTTTTCACTCTGGAGCTCCAGAGGTCCTGATATTAAACCTTCCAAACAGCCTCCATATTTCCAGTATCTTTTTCCCCACTTGGAACTGAACCCAGACAGATATTTCCTCCAACACTTCAAAAAAATAACATTTGTTTTCTGCCCACTTGACTTCAGTTGTTTTGTTGACTTCTACCAGCACAATTCTGAGTTGTATCATTTGCTGAGCATCCACTCAAGGAAGGTGGACAATGTAGAATAAAGTGAAGAAGTGAGGAGTTGTGTGCCCATCCTGATGTGGTAAGCATTGTCTATGGCTACCTGGGAACCTAAGTCAGATGTTCACCATCTTACCTTTCTAGCCAGAGGATACTCGACAGCAGGGGTCTTCAAACGTGACAGCTTTAAGACTTGTGGACTTCAACTCCCAGAACTCCTCTTCCAGGCATGTTAGTTCAGGAATTCTGGGAGTTGAAGTCCACAAGTCTTAAACTTGCCAAGTTTGAAGACCCTTCCTCTATAGAGTAGGCAAAGTTTTAACACCCCACCACATCTTGCTAGAGCCTAAGTTGGTGGGACAGTCAGTGTGCCTGATGGTGAGCTTCCAACTCCTGGAGTATTCCAAACTGAATTCTCAGATAGGGAAACCTCTCATCTTGTGCTGACTGCAGCTATTACTGTCCATTTCAACTCTTGGAACTAAAGCCCCTGTCCCACTGCACCAATGGATGCAAAGAGGATGTAAAAGGTTAAAAAAAGCTTGCCATCCATTAGAAAACGCTATGCATCCATTCTGTACTCACTGCATACGTCTTTCATATGCTCTATCCCTCGAGCATCTGTCCACTGACATTTCATCTGCGCAAGAAGTTTTGAGCTGCACAAAACTTTTTGAGCGGATGAACATTCCACCGTGTACGATGTACATCCGCGACATATACGGGCAACAAATGTTCTATGTCCATTATCATCCGTTAAATGTCCTCTCCGCGAATCCTCTTGCGCCATCCCCTCAACTGCACATCTGCTGCAGCTGAAAATGGAAAAGAGGGAGGAAACAAAAGGTACACAGAATGTCCATACAGCGTTAATAGCATGGAAAGAGAAAGGATGTAGTGGATGCATCTCGTAGAAAAGTATTCAAAACGGACGAAACGTTTGTATCTCGGATGTATCTCGGATATTTAGGATGTCTGCAGTATGTCTAGGGTATGTAGAAGGACACCTAGCGGACAACCAATATTTCTTATAAAAAGGGGGAGGAAATCACCTGGATCTCAGTATTGAATCCTAGCTAGCATAGTGTACAGACCTCTCCACCCTTGGTCTGGTCTTCCACATCATCCATTGTTCTCCACCATGGATCATGACACAGTCTGTATGGTAGCTGCGATCATCATCACCAGAACCAAACCCTGTTCAGACTGTTTCACCTTTTATACACAAGAGAAGAAGGAGATGTCCAAGAACTGTCTGGGTCCGAGGATGGATTGTGAGAAGAATGGAGTTTGGACTGTATGACCAGTGTGATGGTGGAGCTGGGAATGAAGACCCTCATGCATTCCATCACTTCATGCAGGGATGCCACCAGGCATGTTTGATGAACTTGTAGAGCGTCTAGACCCAGGTTGACCAAGCCGAGCACCAAACTTCCATCCAACTTGGACCCTGGACTGAAGGTGCACTGACTCTGTGGCACCTGACACTCTGGAACCACAAACCAAAAATGGAGGGTGCCACACAACACCATCAGCAAGGTGGTCAGGAAGAGGTGCAGGCCATTCATCGAAGAATACATGGAGGAGCTCCTCAAGTGTCCCACCACTGAACAAGGCTGGAGGAAACTTGCAGAAGAGCGGTATCAGAGGTGGAAACTTTCCCCACACCATTGGAGCCATAGATGGGAAGCACATGGCCTGCAAAGCTCCACCCAACTCAGGTTCCACTTTATTTCAATACAAGGTTCTTCAGCATCATCCTTTGCCATGGTTGATCCTGACCACAAGTTCATGGACTTCGATTTTTCAGGCAACAGGTCAGCTTCAGTGGCCAGGTATACAACGCCAGTGATGTCAAGGATGGGCTGGAACGCAACCTCATCATGGGTTTTCCAGATTCCAGACCCCCTACCCAATGACACACAAAGATGTACCCTACTTCATCGTTGGTGATGACGCTTTCTCCCTCAGAACCTACCTCATGAAGACCTACACTTCAAAAACCTCATCCATGAAAGAGGATCTTCAACTACAGGCTGTCCAGGGCAAGACGGGTGGTGAGAATGCCTTTGGCATCCTGGCCAACAGGTTCCAGGTACTTCTCACCCCACCATGCAGCATCATCCCAGACACTGTGAGGAGCGTCGTGGAAACTTGCTGCATCCTGCACAATCTCATGCACAACCGCTACCAGGTTGCAGAACAGACTTGTGGACCATCAACAAGGGAATGGGGACATGGATCCTGTTGAATGGAGGCAAGGACTAAACCTGACAGACACTGTGGATGTACCAGGCCCCCAACAGAGCTTCACGTGAAGGGAAGAAGCAGCGCAACCTCCTGAAACACTTGTGCAACTCCCAGCTGGAGCAGTGGAGTGACAGACAGGATGATAGATGAATTAATGGATGCCTTCCTTGAGCCTGTCTCATAACCACTGCTGAGATTGTGCCATGTATGTTGAGTGGTCCTACAATGAATAGGGCATTAATAAAGAGCTTTGTTTATTTTGAAAATGTGTTGATCAATGAAATAAATTGTTATTGATAATAAAGGGCCATAGTGTGTGGCAACTGGGAGAGTGGGCCATACATTCCCACTATGCTTGCACTGCGAGGTTTATCTATCCACAACTATCCTATCGTCCCACAACTATCCTTATCTATCCCAAAACTATCCTTATCTATCCCACAAGCATTGCAAAAGCCGTAACCACTTTGTTCGCCAACACTTTATTCAATAAAAGATAACCTTTATTAACCGTCTTAGGTAAACCTTATGACTTTATTAAATAAGCAAAATGAACCAAGTAAAGTGTCTTAAGCAAAGATAAAGGTGAACAAGTAACCACTCAGTCTCTGGCATTATTCTCAGTCACTCTGAGTCATGTCCATGGTCTCAGCTGTAAAGCGGCCAGGGACTGTGGAGGTGGCTGTGGCTTGAGTGCCGGTCTGAGGCACCATTGGGTGATTGGCCCTGAGATTTCCAACAGGGGATGGTTTGTTAAGGGAGCTCTCACGAAGCTGACTCAGTCCGTGAGGTTGAGAGCCCTTAATCAAGTACCTGCAATGTCAGGCACAAGATTGATGACAGATTGTCTGTTGAGGGGCTTGGCTGTGGGGTGGAGGAAGGAGGAGTGTAGTGGGGCTGTCTGGTCTGAGCTGGTGAGGTGTGGCATCTGTGGCATGCCGATGAACCTGGGCCTGGACTGGGAAGTTCTGCTTCTGCTGTGGGAAGTCCTGGTAGTCGTAGCCTTGGAGGTGAGAGGCTGTTGAAAAGCCGTGGAGGGCTGTGACATTGCCTGGGGGGAGGAGCAGACCTGGACTGGGTAGGAGCAGGTTTCAGCTGGGCCGGGAGGATGGTGCAGAAGTGCTGTGATCTCTCCTTCATCACCTGGTACTGGGCCTCGGCAGGTCCCTCAGGGTCTGGCTCACGTAGGTGATGAAAGTTATAGCGGCTGGAGGATTCCTCTGCCCAAGTGGGACCAGCTGAGAGAGAAGTTCTGTGCTGCTCTTCATTGTGTCCCTGATCTCCAACAGGACAGTGTGGCTCTGGCCCTCCAGTCTGCCTCTCTGCCTGCATCCTGTGGAGCTGGGGGGGGTGCATGGGTGTCTTTTGCTGCCGCTTCTTCCTCCGTTTGTGACAGGGGATCCTCCAAGTCTGGCGGCATGGGATTGCAGCTGTTGGGGGTCTCTGCCGTGGGGCCCTCTGAAGACACCTGCCTGGACAGTGTAGCTGGAAGCTTCCTGGCTGAAGAAGACTTGGCTGTCTGAGCGGAAAGGGGTGTCAGATGGGCTGCTCTTCGGTGGTAGACCTCACCCTCCAGGAAGCTGCACTTGGCCATGACGTACTTCTCCTGGTCAGTGAGCTTGACAGCGGCCCTGCCCAGATTTTTTGAGGTGTAGCTTGCCATACCAGGTGTGCATGTGCTTCCACCATCCCAGGAGTACTTCTGCAGTGTAGCCCAGGCTCTCTGCCTTGTCTCTCCAAGCTGCCTGCTTCTTCTTGGTGTCACAATAGAGTCTGTGACCCTTTCTCCAGAGGGTACTCGTTCTCCCTCAGCCATTCAGCACCTCATCTTCATGGTCCTTGGAAGGAAACGGTGTACTATTTCCTCTCTCCCTTCTCCTTCCCTTGCCTCTTCCTCCCTCTGGCAGGGGCTTGAGCAGGGCCTTCAGCGGGCTTCAAGCATTAAGCCTTTCTGAGCTATTGTTCAGGGCCTTCAGGGTTTTGAGCAGCAGGGCCTTCAGGGGCTTGAGCGGGCAGGGCCTTCAGCAGCAGGGCTTTGGGGCCTTGGGGCTGGTCCAACCACAGCAGCAGTAGCAGTACAGCAGCAGTAGCAGCAGCAACACCAGCACCAACAGAGTACCAGCCAGCAGCAGCAGTAGCAGCACCAGCAGCAGTAGCACAGCTTCAGAGTCAGTGCCAGGGGTGGATACTGGTTCTGTCCTTCTTGCCAGGGCTGGCACGAGTAGGCACCGGCTTTCTCTTCTTCCCTGACTGACAAACCATGGTGTTTCTTTGAAGATGTATGTGGCAGCAGCACTCTTTCCTCTGAATGCTGACTGTGTGCAAGCTGCATCCTTTATATTCGCAGAGCTGATGCAATTCATACTCCCACATGCCGCAGTGAATGCTTTGCATCTGATATACATCCATGCGGCATCGCTTTGCTTCATAAGGTGTCTTTGATGCATCCGTTCATCCGCCATGCATCCGCCCCTTCCGCTATGCGTCCACTTCGCAAATTCTCCCCCTTGCGACAGCCCTCAGATCCCTTCAGATGTGTCATCTGCTTCCATCCGCTGTCATCCACTAGGCTTCCTATGAACATCCATTTAACATCCCCACTACATACTACCTCCATCAGTTCTTTTCCATTCTTTTCCGTTCTGTTTTTGCAAATTTTCACCACTTTTTGGAGCGGATGACAATGGATGGAGCCAACCTCAATATTTTGCTCGTCCGCTGTGTCCTTTATGGATACGTTTTGCATCCGTCGGCCAGTGGGACCTAGCCTTTAAGGACTGCGTGGGCTATATATTGTTGTGAGTCAAAAGTGGCTTAGAACTTCTTCCACCTTTAATGCTATGCCACCACCACATGATTTAACTTAGGCTTCCTCAAAAATATCTCAAATTCAGATTGGTTTAAAGGGGCAGGAGTCTTGTTCCCCAAATTTACTTGTTCTGGAAATGTGGTGAATTTATCCAGATTTTTCCACACTGGCAGATTTCTTCTAATCCAATTTCCAGATGCCCTATTTCTCTGTCTTAAATGAGTCTTAAAAGAAAGCTTAAAAAAGTTTTATCTTTGGTTTTCCTGAGCGAAATAGAGAAATCAGATGTCGGTGCAGAGTGAACGGAATGGTTAGAGACAAATCTGTATTGCTGCTGTTAAGCAGGTTGGAGATTTAAGTGAGGAGTGAATAGATCTTAATTGCTAGTGTTTTCCTTCCTTTTACATAGGACCTGACAATCAGTCTTCTCTCTCCCTGAATGCTATATTTAGGATAGGGATGGAATAATGGGACTCAACAAGCTTCTGCTGCTTTTATGAAGGTGAAAGGTGTTGCTTTTTTTTAAAAAAAAGTAGATGATGGCCTGGTTTGTGGGTGCAAAGGATAAGTCTGTGTCACCACTGATATAAAATGAAGCTTCCTGTTGTTTAAGGCCCAGTCCCACTGCACTTACAGATGCAAAGAGGATGTAAAACGTTAAAAAAAGCTTGCCATCCATTGGAAAGCGATTGCATCCATTGTTTACTCACTGCATACATGTTTTCATACCACTCTATCCTTCTGAGCATCCGTCCCACTGCGATTTTCATCTGCGCAAGAAGTTTGAGCTGCACAAAACTTTGTGAACGGATGAACTTTCCGCTGCATACGATGTACATCTGCGACATATTACGGGCAACAAACGTTCTATGTCCGTTATCATCCATTAAACGTGCCACTGTATCCTCTCTGCATCTCTGGCCATCCCCTCAACTCACATCTGCTGCAGCTGAAAATGGAAAGAGGGAAGAAACAAAAGGTACACAAAAACGTCTACATAGCATTAGTAGCACGGAAATAGAAAGGATGTAAGCGTATGCATCTTCTATATAAAGTATTTAAAAATGGACAAATGTTTGCGTCTGGGATGTATCTCGTATGTCTGCAGTATGTCTAAGTATGTAGAAGGGCCTAGCGGACAACCAATAATTTCAAAAATAAAAAGGGGAGAAAATCATCTGGATCACTGGGATGGTGGACCATTACAGTCCCGCTACGTTTGCACTGGAGGTTTATCTATCCCACAACTATCCTTATCTATCCCACAAGCATGCAAAGGCTTAACAATTTCTTCAAAGTTTTCACCAACACTTATTAAGTAAAAAAAATGAACCAATTAAACTAAGTGTCTTAAGCAAAGATAAACTTAACAAGTAAACAACTCAGTCTCTGACACTATTCTGAGTCACTCTAAGTCATGTCCATGGTTCTGCAGCTGTAAAGTGGCCAGGGACTGTGGAGGTGGCTGTGGCTCTGACGTCCTGGGTCTGAGGCACCATTGGGTGCTTTGGCCCCGAGGGTACAACAGGTGGTTGGTGTGTTCAGGAAGCTATCCGAGAGCTGGACTTCAGTCCCATAGGTTGAGAGGCCCTTCATCAAGGACTTGAGATGTCAGGCCCAATACTGAATGATAGATTGTCCATAGATGGGGTTTTAGCTGTGGGGTGGAGGAAGGATTGGGAGGAGTGTAGTGGGGCTGTATGGTCTGCAGACTGGGTGAGGAGTGGCATCGTTGTGGCGTGTGCGATGAACCTGGGCCTGGACTGGGAAGTTCTGCTTGTGCTGTGGGAAGTCCTGGTAGTCATAGCCTTGGTAGTGTGAGGGGCTGTTGAAAGCCGTGGAAGGGCTGTGACATCTCCTGGGGTGGAGGAGCAGACCTCGACTGGGTAGGTCAGCTTCAGCTGGGCTGCTTGAGGGTTTGATGTCAGAAGTGCTGTTGATCTTTCTGTTTCATCACCTGGTAATTGGGCCTCGGGCATAGTCCCAGGAGGGTGTGACTCACGTAGGTGCATGTAACGTGTTCCAGCCCGAGTGAATGCTCTGTCCCAAGACAGAAGTTCTGTGCTGCGTCATCATTTGTTGTCCCTGATCCCAAACAGCACACTGTGGTTCCGGGCCTCCAGTCTGCCTCTCTTGCCTGCATCGTCTGTAACTGGGTGTTGGTCTATGGGGGTGGGTTGGTCCTCTTGTGGCTGCTGCATTCTTCCTCATTCATTTGTGACGGTAGGGCATTATCTCCACGGGTCCTCCCAAGTCCCGTCGCATGGGAATGCAGCTGTCGGGGGGTCTCTGCTGTGGGGCCCTCGTGAAGACACCTGCCTGGACAGAGAAGCTGCGCTCCTGGCTTGGGAGGGGACTGGCTGTCTGTGGACTGTCTGTGGGCTGTCTGTGGGAGAGGGGGTCTCAGAGTGTCCTCAGAGGGCGGATCTCACCCTCCAGGAAACTGCACTTGCCATGACGTACATCTCCCAGTCAGTGAGCTTGACAGCGGCCTGCCCGGATTTCTGAGGTGTAGCTTGATCATACCAGGTGTGCATTGTGCTTCCACCATCCCAGGGAGTTACTCTGCAGTGTACGCCAGGCTCTCTGCCTTGGTCTCTCCAAGCTGCCTGCTTCTTCTTGGTGTCGTGATAAGAGTCTGTGGCCCTTTCTCCAGAGTACTCGTTCTCCCTCAGCCATTCCAGTACCTCATCCTCATGGTCCTTCGGAAACGGTGTTACATGTGTTACCTCTTCTCCCTTCTCCTTTCCTTGCTATACTGTCCTCCCTCATGGGCAGGGGCTTGAGCAAAGGGCCTTTCAGAGGGTGCTTCACATTTAAGGCCTTCTGGAGAGTTGTTTCGTAGACCTTTCAGGAGTTTTGGTTAGCATGCAGGGCCTTCAGGGCTTTGAGCCAGCTCAAGGGCCTTCAGAAGCAGGGCTGGTTGAGGGGCTTGAGCTGTCTATGCCGGGCTGAGTTCCATCACCACAGCAGCAGCAGCAAGTTTCAGAGTGCAGTTGCAGGTGCGGTGGGAATGCTTGGTTCTGCGCTTCTTTCAAGTAGGGCACCGACTCCTTTCTTGCCTGACTGACGAAACCATGATGTTCCTGGCAAGATGTATGTGCAGGATGTCTTTCCCCTGTATGCTGACTGCGTGCTGCGTGCATGCTGCATCCTTTTATATCCACGGAGCTGATGCAATTCATACTCCCCGCATGCGCAGTGAACGCTTTGTATCTGATATACATCTGCGCGGCATCCCCTTTGTTTCCTATAGGCGTCGATGATGCATCTACTTCATCCGCTATGCATCCACCCCTTCTGCTATGCGTCCACTTCAAAATTTTCCCCCGGAACTCCTTCGGATGTGTCATCCGCTTCCATCCGCTGTCTTCCACAAGGCTTCCTATGAACATCTGTTTAACATCCCCGCTACATACTACCTCCATCAGTTCTTTTCCGTTCTTTTCCGTTCTGTTTATGTAAATTTTCCTCACTTTTTGGTGTGTATGACAACGGATGGAGCCACCCCCAAAATTTTGCTCGTCCGCTGTGTCATTTATGCATACCTTTTGCATCCGTCAGCCAGTGGGACCAGGCCTTTAGCTTGACCTCAAAATAGGCTTTGGGAGGGAAAAAAGTTAACACTCCTATCCTCTTTTTGATGATATCCATTCATTCTGTATAGAAATAGAACTTCTATCAAGTTTCTGAAGATCTAGGTGGGGAGAAGATACAATTACTGTTGCCTGGAAGAGTAGTTGTGGAAATTTGAAGATTGGGCTTTGGGATGCAAACATTATTTTTTTTTCTTTTTTACATAGAAGTGGCCAGTGTTTTTTACTTCTGGAAGACAACACCGGAAAGAACACACTGTGAGTTTTTGGTTTTGTTGTTGCTAATTGTGAAGTTGTGTCTCACCCATCGCGATTCCATGGACAATGTTCCTCCAGGCTTTCCTGTCCTCTACCATCCTCCACAGTCCATTTAAGTTCACAGCTACTGCTTCAGTGACTCCATCCAGCCACCTCAATCTCTGTAGACCCTTTCCTCTATTGCCCTTGATCTTTCCCAGCATTAAGCTCTTCTCCTTCTCATTAGGTGGCCAAAGTATTTGAGTTTCATCTTCAGGATACCTTGGTATTCATTGTTAATTGGTTCTGGGAGGTGCAATGAGTATCAAACAATGAGTACCAAACAATTTTTTTCCCATACAGAATAAAATAGTCACAGGGTAGCTGACACCGACACATTCTAACTTGTGCATTGAGTCCCAAACAAACGATGAACGCAAGGGCAAAACGTGATCACTACCTAATTCAATGAGTTTCAAAGCAGTTGAGTACCAAGGTACCACTGTTTTATTCTATGTACGAGAACTTCTTTTAATGTACAAAAGTGTTTGTTATGATATGCATATAATATTTCAAAACCACCTTTTGGTTTGGGGGATAATTGCTGCAATTATGGAGGCAACTAGTTCTAGAAGAACAGAAGCTGAGTAGAAAATCAGATATATCTCCCCAGGAATGTATGTGTTGGATTAATCCATGTAGTGTAAAACAAAAGGTGAACAAAGAACCATGAAAGGTAGACTTGTTTTGGGTGATGTACACAGGACAATTGCAAGGTAGCAGATGACCACTAAATGCAAAAAACAGGTATTATGAACCCTTTGCAGCCATCTAGTGGCTGCACAGCTATTTGCAATTCAGATGTTGTAGAACTAAAATAGAGGGTAGAGTTAGTGATTAATGGTACAACAAGTCTTCTCCAAAGATTTGTGGCCTTAGATGTAAGAGACACCAGGCAGCAAAGTATCTTGAACTAACAGCAGGTAGTAGAGCACCAGATAATTCATCAAAAAGTAAAACTATCATCATCCTAACCTTAACTTTTAAAATTGGTATAATGTCTGTGAACATGGAGAGGCTAAGACTGAATTACTCATTATTAAGAATTAAACTCCAAAATATTGGTTGATTGTCCATCCCTGCTATATACTGTATATTTATCTGAAAGTAAGTTTCATTCAATTCTGTAGGAGTATTGTTGAACAGCAAGTGAAATAATTTGCTGTGATTTTTTTTTTTTAAACTCTATATTTGCAGCCATCACAACATTTTCTTTGTTAGGAATTTCATTGGTTGAATACATCATATTGAAATGGAATTGCTATTTCCCAACACAAGAACCCAGTGGGTATTTTTCACTGTTAAGGATACTTCTTCTCATTGCTATCACAAATATTTCATAAAGCAACACAAGTAAATAAAAGTATCAAAAGGAAAAGGAAAAGCTGGCTGAACTATTTTCCTCCTCCCTTTTCAAAATGGACTTTGTTGGATTTTTGCAGCGGTGAGCTGTAATTATCACATATGATTGTACAGCATCTTATCTTTACTTGGCTTTGATACCACACAATCTCTTCAAAATAAGTCTTTCAGCAAGACAGTTCTTTCTGAGTTTCAAGCACCTCCATCATTAATTTATTGGACTCTCCATGTCTTAAAATACAATTAATTACAATGAATTTATTTGGCACAATGTAGACATTTTAAATTCTTTCATCATCATGCCTTAGCAATTTCTCCATACAACGCTGCTCGATACCAAAAGAGCTGGGCTGCCTTTTCTGCATTTCAATGCATGATCATCTTCAGAAGCAACACCAGAAGCTACTCTTAGAGACAGTAATGACTATGAGAAAACCTTGAATCAAATTCTGGACAAAGGAATAAGCAGACTTTATGTTGAGGTCAGATTTTTAGCACAGGATCTTCTCAGTTGTCTACCTGTAACAGGTGTTGCTCTAATCATGCAAAGAACAGTTACTGGAATTTGGAATGTCGACTCTGGGACTAGAAAGGGATATGATAGCAGTGTTTCAATATCTCAGGGGCTGCCACAAAGAAGAGGATGGGGTCATGCTATTCTCCAAAACACCTGTAGACAAGACAAGAAACAATGAGTGGAAACTAATCAAGGAAAGAACCAATGTAAACCCCCTGTCCCACTGCACCAACGATGCAAAGAGGATGTAAAAGGTTAAAAAAAGCTTGCCATCCATTGGAAAACGCGATGCATCCATGTGTACTCACTGCATACGTGTTTCATACGCTCTATCCCTCGAGCATCTGTCCACTGAGATTTCATCTGCACAAGAAGTTTTGAGCTGCA